>JAVJIF010007961.1:0-259288 GCA_038442645.1 Agave tequilana
GGTTTTAAAATGTTTAGATCATGATCAAATGGCCGGATCGAAAATTTGTATGTATAATGTCATAGATCGAGAATTTTGCGCCGCTTGATGGATGGGCAAAAAAAATTCAAAGCGCTTAATTTTTTGATTATAGATACTTGAAATAATATAGATCAACTTCAAGGGAGTGGATCTTATATTCGAATGTCGGATGGTTGTGTTTGGGTGGGAAGGATTCAGGCTCGAATCCTTCCCAAATGACACAAGTCTATATATATAGTAATGATCCGGTGAGAAAGTTAGCTTACGTGGGAAGACAAGAAATGAGCATTGAACCGTCAGATTAGTTACTGCGTGGTTGAGATTAGATTTGAAAGAAATAAAATTAAACCTAAAAACTAAATTAATCAACCCAAAACTAACTTAACCAACCCAAAAACTGATTTTAACTACCCAAAAGATAATAATACAGCTCTTGTGCTTTCTTATGATCTTCTCACCTAAGCTAGCTTTCTCATCGGATCGCTACTATATATATATTAGTACTCAAGGGGGCGCTCGATGGTTACATCGTAGGTTTGCTCCCAAACAGGTCGCCAGTTCGAATTTCTTGATGGGTATTTGCCCTCGAGAATTTTATTCCCGCAATTACTGAAGGTTGTATAGGAAAACTTTCCAGGGTAAGTGTACAGACCTCACAAGATAGTCTGGGTGCGATAAGTGCCCTCGGCTACCCAGATGGATTCCAATATATAACAAAACACACTTGGCTACTTTCGGAAGAATTTGAACATGAATCCTTCCCACTTAAATTAATGCTATGACATTCAAATACAAATTCACTCGTTAAAATTGATCTACATTATTTAAAGTAATTAAAATAAAAATTATGTGTTTTGTAATTTTTGTCCAGGCATCAAGTAGGTACAAAATGGATGATCGAAAGTAGCATATTACTTAGATCTATGACTTTAGATGTACAAAATTTTAATCTGACCATTTGATCATAATCTAAAAATTTAGAAACCCTCACACAATAACTTTTATTAGATTTCAAATATTCTATACTGTTAAACTAACCAACTCATAATTTTGGCTATTTATTTGCACCTACTTGATGAATAAGCAAAAAGAAAACAATTTATATTTGAATTTGATTTAAAGCACTCTTAACAATATAGATCAACTCCAACGAAGTAGATCTTCAATTTGAATGACCTGATGACTTTGAATGAGAATGATTCATCTCAATATCCTTCCCAAAATAGACGGCTGAAATAGTGAGTTTGTTAGTTTAACAGTGTAAATATTTGAAATCTACAAAAAAATTGGTGTGTGAGTTTTAAGTGTTTAGATCATGGTGAAATGATCAGATTGAGAATTTCTATGTCTAAAAACGTAGATCTAAGTAATATGCTATTTCGATCGTTATCTACTTAATGGATGAGCAAAAATTATTCAAAAAACATAATTTTTGATTTTTAGCTACTTTAAATAATGTAGATCAACTTCAACGGAATGAGATCTTGCACTAGGATGTGTATGATTGTATTTGAGTGGGAATACTTCGGCCTCGAATCCTTCCGGAATGACATAAATGTGTGTATATATATAGGTCTTTGTGTGAGAAACTCTCACACGGAGACCGTGAGAAAAACCATATAGAAGCGATCATATGGATGATCCAAACTGTTCATCTTGATCTACATACTTTATTTAGATTACCAATAAAAAATCATGCAATTTCGAGTTTTTTTACCTATGCAACAAGGGGTACAAAATATACGTTATATTTACTGTAGAATAAAGATGTTATTTGATGCATGGGTAAAAAGGCTAAGAATTACGTGATTTTTTATTGGTAGCCTAATTAGAGTATGCAGATCATCCACAGCATGGTTCAAAGTCTCGGTCTCGGCCGCCGACTCGGCCGGCACCGAGACGGATCGGTCTCGGCGACTCGGATCGGACTCGGGCGATACGCAAAAAACGCTACATAGAGCGCCAAAAAAATTATGAAAAAATCATGACAAATCATAAAAAAATGTAAACATCCAAATTCATGCATCACATATTCAAAACATATCACCTAACACTCAAAAACATAACGTGAAAGCATAAATACAAGCGTCGTTGGTAGAAAAATATCAAAATACATGCATAATATAGTAAATTGCACAAAATAATTCATAAGTACCTGCTAATATAGTCATTTTCACATTGAATTACGAGGAGGCTCCAAATCATCATTATCATCTGGTCCGCGATAAGTATAGAACAGGCATATAGTTTCCATAAGGATAATGATATGTTTGTGGGTGAGATCCTGTAGGCTGAGATGATTGACCAGAGGATCCACTATCAGAGTAATATGGCGGTAGGGGTTGTGCAATATCAGCTGCATGGTGATAATACCAAAACCTCGATATTCAGTGCTGCTAGTAGAGTATTCACCAGTGCTAGAATAATCAGTGCCAGAATATTGGCCAGATGTCAAACCCAAACCCTGTAAATGGCCTTCAAGACTATGATGACCATGTGAGTAGTTATCATGTCCACTCGAATAATCATCGCTAGAACTGAATTCGACAAACCGATCCAAATGCCTACGCTGCTGTGAAACCCCGCCCGGCTCCATGATCTGTATCTTGTGTGGCATAATATTGTGAATCCCATGTTAAAGCATCATCTCGTTGGCTTCCACCAACACCATGAGTATCTTCAACATTACCACCATCACCACCATTACTGCCGCCATCACCCTCACCACCATCACCCTCACCACTATCATCGCCACCACCATCACCGCTGTCATCATCACCGCCATCACCATCATCACCGCCACTTTCTTCAGTATGACGAATACCTTCATCTAACCAACCTAAGTCATCTGGTGGTAACATCGGCTGTTCTCCCTCACGAATCCACTCATCCAAAAATATCATCATCATTGAAAATATTGTTCAGATCAATTGGGTTGTAATAATCATCAGGTCGCTTTTGCATGTCAAGTTTCTTACTCGCAACCGCATATTGTAATGCACATATACTAGTTTATGCAACTTTTTCATTGCCAACGGTTGCGCAGTTTTGTATGAATTAGCGACCACGTGCTCCAATTTCTTTCACAACCCGATGAAGAACATGTTTGGCTTAAGACTTTGATGGCAATTTTCTGCAGATTGGGAGCTCTTCGCCATAATTAATCCACCAATCAGCTGGAAGAGATTGTTGCACTGCTCTTCTAGTTAGTGAGCTTCCAAATCTCCAACTCCATCCACAAATAATTTTATCTGTGAGAATACACATCACAAGTGTTAATATTTGCATAACATATATCGATGAAATAAATAAATTATTATTACCTCATTAATAGCTCTTGCTTGTTTAGTCAAATCTGGCTCCAATTTTAATGACCTCCTTTAATCCATATCTCATTTCTGGATGTGTAGAAAAGTTTTTTGAATATTGGAGTGCTGGATTTAAAAAATATGCTGCAATAATGTAAGCAAACGATTGTTATGATATGACAGTTTCAATTTCTAGTCAACAAATATGATTTCTAGGCAAATGAATTACCAGCAGCATGCAACTGTCTATGCAATTATCCCTCCCATCTTCTATCAATGATGTCCCAGTACTTCTTCCGGTTCTTATTTGAGGCCTTTATAGCCAATTTTGCTCTATCCATAGCTTCATATATAATAGATAGTGTAGGTTTCTTGTCCTGGTCCACTATCTTCAAGACTCAACAAGAGGATCCATAATGTTTTGGACCTCTCTTGCCTTCTTCCAAAACCGGTCAGTCAGAATGATATTAGCAACCTTATCTCGCACACTTCTTCTACTCCTTCCTTGTGAATTCACGCCATTCGGTAGCGTGCACATTCTTTTCAAATCTTGCTCATAGCGAATAAGGTTTTCAATAGAAATAAACTCGGTGGCAAACCGTGTTATACCTGGTCTCAACAAATCTCTATCTTTGGTATATAGCTTCATTAAATCACCACTTTGAGGCTATTGTAAATGAATGATGTGATCACCTTAGCATCATCCAATGTCTTCTTGACTGATTTCAAAGAGCCAATATCTTCAAGCATCAAATCAATGCAATGTGCTGCACAGGGAGACCAAAATAAATGTTTTCTTCTCCATCAACATGTGACCAGCTGCTTTGAAACTGCCTCATTATCTGTTACAACCTGCACGATATTTTCTTCGCCAACTTCATCAACAACTTTATCATTAGCGAGAATATATACTCAGCAGTCTTCGAGATATTAGTGGTATCAACAGAAGTATGGTAGATCATGCTTCTATCACAATAAAATCATGAAATTAACAATAGGCTTTCTATTATGAGAACTCCATCCATCACACATGATCGTGCAACCATACTGCGGCCATTTTGTTTTATTGAAGCAATATATACTCCAATTTCTTTCACTTCCTCCTAAATAGAGATTGCCAATCTGGTACCCTGTAGGGCCTTTTACACCTGGACCTGCCTCCGCAATAGTATTAATCATGGCTTAGTAGTAAGGACCACTATCAGCTGCATTGAATGGTATTGCATTGTAGTGAAAGAACTTCGCACGGATTTCCCAACTTTTTTCATATTCTCAGGGACAGCTTTTGATTGATTTCTGTTTTGTTGGGAACATGTAAGGATCAATACCACGAGCTGGAATTTCAGCTTCTCTCATAGTCATTCTCTGACGCAATTCACGGTTACTCCCTGATCCTGAAGGCTGTGAACTACTGCCACCAATATCAACTCCTTCTGCCGATCTCCAAGTCATTTAACGACTTTCTTTCATGGCTTGTTTCAGTTGTCTTCTTTTAACTCCTTCTAAACCACCAACTTCTTCAATTTCATTATCAGAATCTTCTTCGGTCACATCATAGAATCTTCCTCACTTAAAGATCTCATAAGTCGGTCTTTTTAGATTTAATGGCCGCTCTTTCTTTGCTACCTCAGAAAGATGTCGTCTCAATTTGAGATATCTCTTTTGATACTCGCAAGCATCTTCACCTGACCGGGTACATGTGCTATATGCTGCTTCAATCTAGTGATACCACCATGGACTTGTTTCCACAATAATTGCACTTCACAAGTTTTCTACTTCCACCAACAGGGGTACCATGTTCCCATCCAATATCGCGTTGCTTTGGAGCCATACTGAAATTTAAAAAAATTATCTGTTAAATTAAATTAAAACTAAAATTAACTAAATAAAAAACATTAAATAAACTCAATTAAATGAAACTGCATTAAATAAACTAAACTAGTTTATACTAGATTAAGCAACACTAACTTAATTACCTAACTTCAATAAAATTATTAAATTACCTAACTTAATTGCAAAACTTATTAAAATAAATTAACCTAAATTAAGTTAACTAAACTAATTTAAATTAAATTCAATTCAATTAAATGAAACTACATTAAATTAAACTAAACTAGTATACTAAATTAACCACATAACTAATTAACTAACTAAATTCAATAAAATTATTAAATTACTAACGTAATTACAAAATTTTATTAGATAAATTAACCTAAATTAAGTTAAATTAACTTACCTAAACTAAACTAAATTAAATGACATTAAATGCAAATTAATTAGAGAGAGAGAGAGGAACAGAGAGAGGGAGAGAGACGGAGACAGAGGAGAGAGAGGGGAACACAGTGGAGGAGAGAGAGACGGAGAGAGAGAGGGACAGAGAGAGAGAGACAGAGAGAGACTGACAGGGAGAGGGAGAGAGACAGAGAGGGGGAGAGAGACTGAGAGGGGGAGAGAGAGAGACAGAGAGAGAGATACAGAGTGAGAGAGAGAGAGAGAGTCCGACAGAGAGAGAGAGAGAGATACAGAGTGAGAGAGAGATACAGAGGGAGAGAGAGATAGCCACCGACAGAGAGAGAGAGAGAGAGAGAGTCGCTCGGAGAGCGAGAGAGAGAGAGAGAGAGCCGGGAGAGAGTCGCTGCGGAGAGGGGGAGAGAGAGAGAGATAGAGAGAGAGCGCGCGCCGCTGCGGGGGAGAGAGAACAGAGAAAGAGAGGAGAGAGAGGCACAGAGAGAGGGAGAGAGAGAGACTGAGAGAGAGAGGGGAGAACATACCTGACGGCGACGGCGACGGCGACGGCTACGGCGGGGGACGGCGAGGGCGTCGCGGGGGGACGGAGAGAGAGAGAGAGATCAGATCTGATCTCTCTCTCCCTCATCGCGTTTTTAAGGGCGCAGTCACGGGTCGCCGAGTCGGCCCGGATCGGTCCGACTCGGACCCGACTCGGGTGACTCGGCCGAGTCGGACCCGATCCGGGCCGACTCGGCGATACTTACCTGACTCGGGCCACCGAGTTGGACCGGAGGGGGCCGAGTCGGATACGACTCGGCCGAGTCGTATCCGACTCGGCGAGATTTTGATCCCTGATCCACGGAATCACTCTTATGTAGTTTTCTCACAAAACTATTTTGAGAAAGTTTCTCATTTGAAGATTTTCTTCTCTCTCACTCTATATGTGTGTGTGTAATAATATATATATAAAATTGAAGTCCGTCTAGGTATCCGGGGCCACAATGCAGGAACTAGTGTAGCCTCTGACTAACCCCGCGGGTCCCACGCACCCCACGCCCAGGAAAAGTTTCCCAACGCAGAACAGGGTAAGGTAGAGTCATTTTGGTTCTCAAGCACTAAATGTCCACCGCGGCCTCAAACCCAGGTCACTTGGGGAGCAAACCCAACGACTTGCCACTAGGACACCGACCAGGACACACACATATATACACTTGTGTCTTTCCAAAAGGAAGGATATATATATATATATATATATATATATATATATATATATATATATATATATATATATATATATATATATATATATAGACTTGTGTCCTTCCAAAAGTATTTGAGCCCAAATCCTTCTACCTCAAATACAACCCTCCGACATTCGAATACAAGATCTACCCCGTTGAAGTTGATCTATATAATTTTAAGTATCTATTAACCAAAAATCAAATATTTTAAATACTTTTTACCCATCCATCAAGCGGCGCAAAATAGACAGCCGAAAATAGTGAGTTTGTTAGATATATGTCTTAGACTTACAAATTCTCGATCCGGCTATTTGATTATGATCTAAACATTTAAAAACCCCTACAAACCAAATTTTGTTATGTTTCAAATGTTCTACACCGTTAAACTAACCAACGCACTATTTAGGTGTCCATTTTTTTCCTACTTCATACATCGGCAAAAAGTATTCAATACACTTGATTTTTGATTTATAGATATTTGAAATAATATAGATCAACTTCAACAAAGTGGATCTTGTATTCGAATGTCGGAGGGTAGTATTTGACTTGGAAGGATTCGGGCTCAAATCATTTTGGAAGGACACAAGTCTCTCTCTATATATACATACATATATATATGGGGTTTTTGTACCTCAGCTGTTAGTTAAAAGAGTTTCTCAACCAGCGTGACGTGGCTTCATATCAGCCGTAGAAATGTCAAAATTATTGGTGGTAAAAGACAAAACATCCCACTCAAAAAGACCCTCAACCACTCTACCAATGTCGAATGACTAAAATACTCTTAGTCTCACTCTTTACCTGGTTACAACTGTTCCTATACCAAAAAAATTACAGATCTGAAAATTGAGTTTTTGCAAACTAAAAATTTACAGATCTTGGTTGCTAAAATTTTGAATCATCCACATCAAAAATATAATTTATAAAACAATGATCATCAAGATGCCAAGCAAGAAAGCAACCACCGCAAAAGGTAAAAAAATGTGAATACCCTATATTATTGGGTGAAATAGCAAAAATTTATGATTATTTCCAAAAAATTCAATTTTTTATTATTTAAATATTTTTTTCAACTTTTAATTTCATTTCGCTTCAGATTGGTCTCTACTCCATAAAATTTTTCCGATTTGAGTGTTGAAAATTAATTCTAAAAAATACAATTCAACTGAAATTTTAGATTAAAAATAAGATTTTTATTAAAATTTTGCAGTTTCTAATTTCATAAACTACTTTATAAAATTAATTTATTTTAAAAGAATGTGACCATGGTTGCATTGATGTTCTAATTTTTTGAAATGTGTTTTAATCAAAATAAAATTTATTATTGTGACTTGAAACAAATTTTTTTAATTTTTTCTGAAGCTGGGATCGAAGTCACAGTTTCTGAAAAGAAATTTTTTGGATTTATATTTTTTAAACATCATTTTAATTTTTTTAAATTATTTTTATTTACAGTGCGTCCTTGGTCGCAGTGTTGCAATTTTTTTTCATTTTTCAGACTAGGGTCGCAGTCTTTTTTTTACCTTATTAAGTTAAATAGAATACTGCGTCCGTGGTCACAGTCTTATGAAACAAGAGTCGCAGTCAATTAAAATAGTGACCTAGGTCTTGTAAGTTAATTAATTAAGATAATTAGAAAACTGTAACTTCGGCCACAGTCCTATGAAACAACAATCTCTTTGAGGATGTTTTGTTTGATAACAGTACGACATTGGTCGCAGTATATTTATTATGTAATCTAAATAAGTTACTGCGATCGTGGTCGCATTCTTATGAAAAAAAAGGACAGTCAATTGAAGTAGTGACCAAGGTCTCGTAAGTTAAGTAAATAAGACGATTAGAAGATTGCGACATTGGTCGCAATTTTATGTAACAACAGTCTTTTAAAAAGTTTTGTTTGATAACTCTGCGACCTTAGTCGCAGTATAATATAACTTATTTACCATAGCTGCGACCAAGGTCGCAGTCTTTTATTAATAAAGTTATTTATAAATTTTTCGACCGTGGGCTATGTTTAATGTAGACTTATGTTTTTAATGTTTCTGCATCAATATGTGGGTAAGAAGTGAAGGTTCGTTCAATGAGATCGAGCCTAAAGCCTATATGCGAATTAATCAAAAAATTAAAGAAGCACATTCATTCAAATTTCGTAAATGCAATAAAGGAGACGTCATTTTGTGCAATTTTCATGGCATTCTACAATGAAGAATTTCGAAGTGACAAAGGCCTAAAATCGAACATCAGTATTTTGAAGATTAGAAACCAGTATGATAGGGACTCAATGACCTTTCTAATTGGAGGCAAAAAATCGAAATAATTGTGGAGGATGTTGGTCACATCCTTATGTTTATAACATTACAAAAAGTGTTTATTAAATACTGCGACTATTGTCGCATTCCTTAAATAATTAACGATTAAATGCTAAACATGAACTTTAATATATTAATGGACTGGGACAAAGGTCGCACATCTAATGTAATTAAAGACTTCGACTAAGGTCGCAGTTCTAAAGGGACTATGATATATGAATTAAAAACTGCGACCTTAGTCGCATCCTTAAAGATGTTTATAATATTACAAAAAGTGTTTTATTAAATATTGCGACTATTGTCACAGTTCTTAAGTACTTAATGAATAAAAGTTAAACATGAACTTTAATATATTAAAGGCCTGCGATAAAGGTCACACATCTAATGTAGTTATAAACTACGACTAAAGTCGAAGTTTTAAAAGGAACTATGATATTATATATTAAAAACTGTGACCTAATTGGCATCCTTTACTATAAAATTTATTCTAGGTCGTAGTGTCATTTAGGGCACCCAATAAGTGTTTTATTAAATACTGCGACTATTGTCGCATTCCTTAAATAATTAACGATTAAATGCTAAACATGAACTTTAATATATTAATGGACTGGGACAAAGGTCGCACATCTAATGTAATTAAAGACTTCGACTAAGGTCGCAGTTCTAAAAGGGACTATGATATTATGAATTAAAAACTGCGACCTTAGTCGCATCCTTAAAGATGTTTATAATATTACAAAAAGTGTTTTATTAAATATTGCGACTATTGTCACAGTTCTTAAGTACTTAATGAATAAAAGTACTTAATGAACTTTAATATATTAAAGGCCTGCGATAAAGGTCACACATCTAATGTAGTTATAAACTACGACTAAAGTCGAAGTTTTAAAAGGAACTATGATATTATATATTAAAAACTGTGACCTAATTGGCATCCTTTACTATAAAATTTATTCTAGGTCGTAGTGTCATTTAGGGCACCCAATAATTTTTTCAGCTGCAAATGCGATGAAGATTAACATAAAAACAGAAGAAAAAACTAACCTCTTGATCAACATCTAAAGATCTCTTTCCTACTGGACTTTTTATATCTGTGATGAAGTTAAACTTGATGATAAATGATTCATATTAAGATGCGGAGAAAAGGGGCGGAGCCGGCGACGAGATGGGTGGGAGGAGATGAATTATGATTGGGCTAGACATTAAAATAGAAAGGCCGAGAGAAATCTGATGGAGATCTCGATGGAGAACTGATGCAGATTTAGTTCTGCACACTATAAATCAATATCTGATCCAGCTCCCGCTTTTTTTAGAATGACGTTCTGTACGGATCAATTTTTTTTTCAAAATATCTAGATGTGACAGCGCGCGGAGACATAGAGAAAGACATATAGAAAGGGAAAAAATAATAATAAAGAATGTAAAACTAAAATATCATCTCAAGAAAATTGTCTTTTTTGTACGGTAGGGACTTTTAGTAATTTTAATTATTTTCAAAAGTAGGGGCACCATTAACATTGCCGAATCATGTGACACATATTGTGTCACGTCACCGCCGGCTGAGAGGCAATCTCAGCTGTTGGTTGATATACATTTTTCTCTCTATTTGTGTGTGTATTGTGAAATACAGTATTTTTCTATAAAAAATGTTCTTTAGATTTTTCAGGATTGAGATCTTGTTATTGGAAGTGTGTCTCTGCCAATGCTGCAGTTATAAATCTTTGTACCTATATTTTTTAGATTAGGGTGTAATCTAGTCAGATCTCAGTGTAGTTAACTGGTCCTTGTTCAGGCATTTGAGCTCAACAAAATTTTTTCCTGGCCCCTTCTTTTGTTTGATGTGCATATGAGACTGTCATGCACAAATCCATTTTGAAAAATTCATGTTGGATACGTTGAAGTGTACTCCACTTTGATCTTCAGCTTACAATGTGTCTAATCCCATCCAATTCATTAATGTATGAAACATCCTCATGTTCCCTCTTCTTCTAGATTGCTAATTGCGCCGAAACAACCACGTAGAGGAAACCCTAAATCCAGGTGCAAAATAACAGTACCACCAACAGCAAATAACAAACAAGCAATGAGAAGAACACAAACACTAGATTTAACGAGGTTCGGCCAATTTCGCCTACGTCCTCGGGGAAGGAAGAGAGATTTCTATTGATTTAATAATCAATACAAGTATTACAAGCATTACATTATGAAGAGAGCTCTGCCTCTCTTATATACACAAGGAAACCCTAAAAATCAGTTTTCAATTTGGGCTGAATTCCAATTCAGTAAATTTCCCAAAACAGCCCGAACCCGTCTGTCGGTCGACCGCCCGGTCGACTGACCCTAGACACCGGTAGACCGTGCCTAACCGAGAGTTAGGCACTTTCAGTCGGTCGATCGGGCGGTCAACCGCTACAGCCTTGTGCACGTTGGTGCACAACGGTCGACCGGGCCGGTCAACCGGGCCGCTGCTGCTGCGGCTGCTTCCCAACGGTCGACCGGGCCCGTCGACCGTGCTGCTGCTGCTTCAGAAAAATCTTCGGATCCTTGTCTCCTTGTCATCGTCGACTTCCTCTCCTCTTCCTACAATTCTCCCTCGGTGAAGATTTCTCAAATCTGAGCCGAACTGAAACATACGAACCGTCGACTCAAAAGTAGCTGCACCAGTGTGGTTGCCTACGTACCCTGCCCAAGGGATCAAGCCATCCGTAGTTCATCCAACGGAGCTTCAACAAGCTCATGTTACATGAAGGACATGGAGCAAAGTTTTACAATGTACAAATTTGACTCCTGACACCACCTTGGTAAGCATGTCGGCGGGATTCTCCGTTGTGTGAATCTTCAGCAGCTCAATATCACTCTCATCGAGAATCTCCCGAACAAATTGGAACCTGACATCGATGTGCTTCGTCCGTGCATGATATACCTAGTTTTTGGCTAAATAAATAGCACTCATACTGTCACAGTTGATCTTCAGTAGATCCTGATTCACCCCCAAGTCATCAAGCAAGCCTTGAAGCCAAATCGCCTCCTTCATAGCCTCCGTCATGGCCATATACTCGGCCTCTGTAGTAGACAATGCGACAGTAGACTGTAGAATAGAGCGCCAACTCACCGGTGCTTGAGATAATGTAAAGACATACCCCGTTGTAGACCGGCGCTTGTCAAGGTCACCAGTATAATCGGAATCAACATACCCGATACAATCCTGCTTCCATGTGGAGTCCTCAAATACCAGACCAACATCAATGGTACCTTTAATGTACCGCAGAATCCACTTCACAGCCTCCCAATGACCCTGTCCCGGATCATGTATATACCTACTGACCATAGAGACAGCTTGTGACAGATCTGGTCTTGTACACACCATAGCATACATAAGACTACCAACTGCGCTAGCATATGGAACGTGAGTCATGTACTCACGGTCTTCAACAGTCTTGGAGACATAGTAGCAGATAACTTGAAATGAGGAGCCAGTGGTGTACTTACAGACTTCGCATCCTTACCGATGTTGAACCTCTGAAGTACCTTTTGCAAATACCCCTTCTGTGTCAAGCTCACCCTGCCAACCTTTCGGTCTCGAGTAATTTCCATGCCTAGCACCTTCCTTGTTTCACCAAGATCCTTCATCTCAAACTCAGAAGATAAGTCCCTCTTCAGTGTATCAATTGCAGATCTAGACCTTGAAGCAATAAGCATATCATCTACATACAGAAGTAAATAGATATACTCCCCTGTCGGTAGCTTGTTGTAATACACACATGGGTCATAGTGGCTATGTGTATACTTTTTTCCTCTGATGAAGCTGTCGAACCGCTTGTACCACTGTCTAGGAGACTGTTTTAGTCCATACAGCGACTTCTTCAGCTTACACACCATATCTTCTTTCCCTGCAGTCTTGAACCCAGTCGGCTGAGACATGTAGATCTCTTCATACAGATTGCAATGGAGAAAGGCGGTCTTTACATCGAGTTGATCAAGGTCCAACTCGTACTGTGCCACCAAAGCCAATAAGATGCGAATTGACGAATGCTTTACAATAGGAGAAAATACCTCATTGTAGTCAATTCCTTCCCTTTGAGTATAGCCTTTTGCTACAAATCTGGCCTTGTAGCGCACCATATCTTCTTTAAGAGATCCCTGCTTCTTTGCATATATCCACTTACAGCCTATCGCCTTCTTCCCTTTAGGCAACCTAGTGAGTTCCCAAGTGTCGTTCTTGTAGAGAGACTTCATCTCTTCTTCCATGGCTGCTTTCCACATCTTCGTCTCTGAACTGATTTCAGCTTCTCTGAAGGTGGACGGGATAGCCTCCTCAACGACTGAAGTGCATAAGCCACGACCATATCTGTAGTGAGCCAACTTGGTTTCCGTGTGTTTCTCTTTGGTCTTCCAACTGCAGTAGAGTCAGGAACATTACCCATGACTTGTTCTTGACCCTCTTCATCATCAGCATCTCCCTCATCTGCTTGATCATTACCCTGTGTCACCCTAGGTATGATTCTCACCGATGCTGAACTTTCTAGAGATAGTAGATTAGCATCATTCTCCACCTGCTGCGATACATCTTTGGTCTTGCTAGTGTCCACCTGCTGAGAGACCTTAGGCTTCAACATAGAAGCCTCATCAAATGTGACATCCCTGCTGAAAAGAAACTTCTTGTCCGTTGGATCCTAGATCTTGAACCCTTTGATTCCCTTCTTGAAATCGACGAACAAGCCCTTCTTTGCTCTTGGGTCTAACTTATCTTCTTTGACATGATAATAGGCTGGACAACCAAACACCCTTAGCAAATCATAATCAGCAGCTATTTTTCCCGACCAAACCTCGAGAGGAGTTTTCCCCCCTATCGCAGACGAAGGCTGAAGGCAACCTGTTCACAAGGTAGCATGCATATGCCAAAGCCTCAGCCCAGAAGTTCTTCGATAAACCGGCATTGGACAACATACAACGGACCTTCTCTAGCAAAGTCCTGTTTATCCTTTCCGCTACCCGTTCTGTTGCGGTGTCTCCCTTACTGTGAAGTGCCTCTCTATGCCCTCATCAAGACATAGCTGAAGGAAAGGATCAGACTTATATTCTCCCCCATTATCTGAACGGAGGACCTTGATTTCCTTCCCGTACTTCTCTCTAAGTTCTTCTTCCACTTCACAAACACTTCTAAGACTTCCTCTTTGTGTCTCATGGTATATACCTAACAACGCCTATAATAATCATCAATAAACGACACAAAGTAATGGTTACCTCCAATTGATGCAGTCTTGGTAGGTCCTCAAACGTCAGTGTGAACATAGTCCAGAATCCCCTTGGTGCTATGTGTTGCTGTGCCGAATTTCACCTTGGTCTTCTTTCCGATGATACAATGTTCACAAAATTCCAACTTGCAGGTTCCGGCACCTTTCAATACTCCTTGTCTTGCAAGAGTTTGCAAAGACTTTTCTCCTGCGTGTCCCAGCCTCATGTGCCATAGCCTGGTCGAGTCTTCATCTGAATCAGTAGAAGCCGTCACTTGTCCTGTAACAATACTACCATTCAAGTAGTAAAGATTGTTCCTGCGAACGGCCTTCAATACTACCATTGAACCTTTGGTCATCTTAAGGACTCCTTTCTTTATTGACACCACGAGGCCCAATGCTTCCAAAGCTCCAACAGAGATTAGGTTTCTCTTCAGTTGAGGTACATACCTCACTTCCTTCAGTTCCCTTATCATCCCATCAAACATCTTGATTTGGATTGTACCTACACCCTCTATGATACATGGATGATCATCGCCCATAACGACTGAACATCCCTCCAGCTTCTCAAAGTTAGAAAATCAATTCCTATTAGGGCACACATGGTATGTAGCACCAGTGTCCAAAATCCACTCATTTTCTCCTGAGTAGCCAACGATGGGAGTAGTGACAGAGAATGAGAAAACTGACGAGTCCGAGTCTGATCCACCTGCCTGTGAAGTACTGCTCTGAGTACTGGCCACCTTTGCAAGATTTGCCTCAGTCTTAGACTCCTTCTTCCCTTTGGCCTTTGGACAGTCAACTTTCCAGTGCCCTAATTCTCTGCAGAAGGCACACTGGTTATTCTTCAGATCTCGATAACCTGGCCTAAACTTCGATCTCCCACGATCATCTTTGCCCTTTCTATATGAACCCCTGCCTCTTACTGCTAGCGCCTCTGCTGATGAGCTTGCCTGAGAAAGCTGTCTTTCCTTTCTCCTCGTCTCATAATTAGCCAAAGCAGGCGACATTTCATGATAGTCAAGGGACTGTCTACCATTTATGAAGGTTAAGGTAAAAGTCTCAAACTCCTCTGCAGGAAGAGAGTTCAAGAGAATTACCGCTTTATCTTCTTCATCTATCTTGACATCCGCATTGACCAAATCCGTAAGAAGCTTCGTGTAGCGATTCAGATGTTCATTCACGGAGCATCCTTTCTTCATCTGAAACTCGTACAGCTTGCTTTTCAGTTGTAATCTGGATTCAATACTCTTGGTCAGATATTTTCTTTCAAGGATCTCCCATAACTGCCTCGCAGATGTTTCGTGTAACACAAGGTATTTGATGTCTTGTGTTAGACACGATCTGATTAAGCCACACGCAGATCGGTTCATCTTCTACCACTCTTCTTCAGTGGTTGTGCTTCGCTTCTTCTCCAGACGTAGAGTATCTTCGAGGTTAGATGCATTCAGGGCATCCATCAACTCGCACCTCCACATGCCAAAATTATTAGTGCCATTAAACTTCACCACGTCAATCCTCGGATGAGGATTCATGGTCCTCACTGATGTACTTTCTTCTGCCATCGCTCTGACTAGATCCTCTATGTAATGCGGAAAACCAAAGGAGATAGATAAACAACTTTGATAAAGATCAGATCTTTACCTTCTCACGAAACCCTAGATGAGTTTCTGACCAGATCTACTCCTCCAATGATTCCTTGAGCACTTCACGTGCTGTTCTGAGATCGACACACGATCCCACGAACAGTCCCAACGCTGATCTGAGATCGACACACGATCTCCACCAAATCAGCAATTGATGCCCTTCGAATCTTCAGATAATCTCACGACGAACCTGGGATGCTCTTATACCACTTGTTGTGCGCCGAAACAACAACCACGTAGAGGAAACCCTAAATCCCAGATGCAAAATAGTAGTACCACCAACAGTAAATAACAAACAAGCAATGAGAAGAACACAAACACCAGATTTAACGAGATTCGGCCAATTTCGCCTACGTCATCGGGGCAAGGAAGAGAGATTTCTATTGATTTGATAATCAATACAAGTATTACAAGCATTACATTATGAAGAGAGCTCTGCCTCTCTCATATACACAAGGAAACCCTAGGAATCAGTTTCCACTTTGGGCTAAATTCCAATTCAGCAAGTTTTTCGAAACAGCCTGAAGCCGTCTGTCGGTCGACCGCCCGGTCGACCGACCCTAGGCACCGGTCGACCGTGCCTAACCGAGAGTTAGGCACTTTCAGTCGGTCGACCGGGCGGTCGACCGCTACAGCCTTGTGCACGTTGGTGCATAACGGTCGACCGTGCTGCTGCTGCTGCTTCAGAAAAATCTTCGGATCCTTGTCTCCTTGTCATCGTCGACTTTCTCTCCTCTTCCTACAGTATTGGAATCTGCTAAATGGTATTCTAGATCTCAAAACAAGCCCTCTCTCTATTGTTGTAGCTAACTTGGCCATTAGCTACGAATTTGGCACCAATCCCTAGGGGGTCAAAGTTGAGCTTTTTTTCTTAAAGGAAAATGGGTCAAAGTTGAGTTGATTGCAGAGAATAGAAATTTCTCTACTCTTTTTTTGTAGATGGAAAGAATTAAGCAGTGGGCAATTATGCACTATGGTAATCTTTGCCTTAATTTCAGAAGTGTACTCTAAACTAAATAGAAGAATGGACTAAGCTTAGTTTGCCGTGTTATTGTAAGATTCATAATGGTTATGATTCTTTGGTTTTCAGCTTACAGAAGAATTAGCGAAGTTGGATGAGAAGCTCAAATTAACTGAAGCCCTTTTAGAAAACAGAGTATGCATCGACTTCCTCATTTTACTTCTGCTAGGTTTCTCTTTTCCCTTTTGAAGCACTGATTGATGGTATTGTTTGATTGCAGAATCTTGAAATTAAGAAAATTAATGATGAAAAGAGAGCGGCCATGGCTGCTCAGTTTGCTGCGGAAGCTACACTTAGAAGAGTCCATGCGGCTCAAAAGGATGACGATATTCCCCCAATTGAGGCCATTCTTGCACCACTTGAGGCAGAATTAAAGCTTGCTCGTCAGGAGGTATAGTGTTCAGCAATTCCCTTGGTCATTGTCTCCATTGTTTCATGTTTAATTAATTAAGTATTCCTCATTGTAATTGGATCTGTATATTAGATATAATAATTAATTACTCATTACATTTAACACTGTAGAGTATGTCTTTCCTTATCATAGATAGCTGATATATCTATTGTATTTGTTGCGAATTGCATGAAAATCTTATGGGTAGCTTTAACGACTTTTCAGGATTATCCTTATTATCATTTTCCTAACTACTGAGGAATTTTTATTGCGTATTACTGTTCCTTTATCTACTAAAATTTCTACAAAACTTGTATATTGAAATAATGCTGATTGTTTATGACCACTGCAAGTAGTTAAGAGTGCAACAAAGGACCACTTTAGTAGAAAATTCAAGGATAAAGTAGTGTCCCTGATACACAAGGGTAATATTGCTTCAAACATAAGTCTTACTGCCAGTTATGCTATGGCTGCAGATAGCAAAGCTGCAGGATGACAACAGGGCTTTGGACCGCCTTACCAAATCGAAGGAAGCAGCATTACTGGAAGCTGAAAGGACAGTCCAAATTGCTTTGGCAAAGGCTTCAATGGTGGATGATTTACAAAACAAAAACCAGGAGTTAATGAAACAGATTGAAATCTGTCAGGTAAGGATGCAGACATTTCTACCTTCAGATCATAGAGAAATGGAATATTATAATTTTTTGTCATTTGTCTTCTCATGTAGGAGGAGAACAAGATCCTAGACAAAATGCACCGTCAGAAGGTTGCAGAGGTTGAAAAGCTCAGCCAGACTGTGCAAGAGCTTGAAGAAGCTGTTCTTGCTGGTGGTGCGGCTGCAAATGCTGTGAGGGACTACCAAAGGAAAGTGCAGGAGATGAATGTAATCTATCGCCTTTCTGCTAGACAGATATCTTGAATCTATCATTTTGACTTTTCTTTTTGCACAAAAATGCATTAATCCAACTATATTCTTTTTTTGACTTTGTTGTTGTCCATCTTTGTAAATGCACATATTTAGGAAGAGAGAAAAACACTTGACCGAGAACTAGCCCGTGCAAAGGTTACAGCTAACAGGGTTGCAGTTGTAGTGGCAAATGAATGGAAAGATGCTAATGACAAAGTAATGCCTGTTAGACAGTGGCTCGAAGACCGAAGATTCATGCAGGTAGGCTTTAGTGCCACAACTGATTATTTTATTCATGAAATCTCGTGGTATGCCAGACCAAGTCTATACCTTTATAGCTGGGTTAATTTAGTCATACTTTTCTGTTTAGGTTGGTAGGTTCAATATATGTAATCATGAAGTTATAATGAAGTTCTTATTCTCTAAATCAATGGATGGATATAGGGGGAAATGCAGCAACTCCGAGATAAGCTTGCTGTTGCAGAACGTACTGCAAGATCTGAAGCCCAGCTAAAGGTAAGATTTTCCAAGATGAATCTCATTATTTTTTTAACTCAGAACTCTGGGAAAAGAAGGGTAAAAACTTCAGTGGATTTACTTCTGGCATCTCAGGAGAAGTTTCAATTACGACTTAAAGTCCTTGAAGAGGGACTCAGGATGTCTTCAAGCGGTTCAAACCGCTGCGGCATAGATGGAAAGAGTTTGAGCAATAGTTCCTCTTGTCGTCAGTCACTCAGAGAAGCTGAGAATGTATCTAAGTTATCTCCAAATGGCTTTCTACCTCGGAGATCACCGTCATTTCAAATTAGATCATCACTTTCTAATAGTACTAGTACCGTACTTAAACACGCAAAGGGGACATCAAAATCATTTGATGGTGGAACTAGGTCACTAGACCGCGGTAAGATCCCTGGAAACGGGACTGGCCATTCACTAAACAGATCGATTGATGGCACCAGAGATAATGAGTCATCTAGTGTCTGGAAGGAAAATCAAGATGAAAAACCCCCAGAATTAACTAATGCAGACTCAGAAGATACTGTTTCAGGCCTGTTATACGACATGTTGCAAAAGGAGGTAGTAACTCTAAGGAAAGCATGCCATGAGAAAGACCAAAGCCTAAAAGACAAGGACGATGCGATTGAGGTAGATGCCGTCTTGGAAGTATTACAGCTATGCCCTGTTTCTTCTCTCTCCCTCCTCACCAAAATGTTGTCTAACGTTTCATATCTTTTGTCATATAGATGTTAGCAAAGAAAGTTGATACTCTGACCAAAGCAATGGAAGTGGAGGCCAAGAAAATGAGAAGGGACGTGGCTGCCATGGAGAAAGAGGTAGCTGCTATGAGAGTGGAGAAGGAACAAGACACTAGAGCTAAACGGCTTGGTAGTTCCAAGGGTCCTGGAAATACTTCTCAGTTGCTTCCTGGGAGGTACAATTTAGTTTTACTATACATATTTACTAAGAAAATTATGTACATGTAGTTAATTGCATAATATTTTTCAGACTACTGTTTCCTTTATTTATTTTTCACGTGTTTGTTTATGCTATTGATGCGAGTTTGAGAATATCTTTTTTCTTTTTTCATTTCCATCGCATGTTCAGTTCATCTAGGTGTGTTTTGTATCTCGTTATGCTATTGTCTCCATGGTTGCATTTCAGCAGAATAATTGAGTTGTGTCTTCCAGAGAAGCTCTTTCTTAATTGAGATTTGAGGCCTAATCAGAAATTCAGAAATAGTCCCACTCACGAGTGTATAGGTACACGTTTAATCATCACACGATTTATGTTGTGATTGTAAAAATGTGCAGGGTGAGTTTTAGCTGACAATTTAGGATAATAGTAACAGAGAAACATTTTCTCCTTTTGTAATTCATTTTATGGATGGTTCATATTTTGTATATTCTATACTAAATAAAATTATGACCAGAGATAGGTTCACACTTTAGGATGTCCTTTTTATCTCAACACAAAAGCAACAACAGCAACAACGAAGCCTTAATCCCAAATTCTTTTCTCCATTTATATCTATTAAGGGCCATGCCCTATATAAAGTTAACTACTATCATTTCCCTTTCTTTATTGCATCATTCCATGTCTGTCAAGTCTGCCCCTAATCTTTGCCACTCCACTATCTGTTGCTCTATCGCATTTTTTGACCGGTAGACCCATCAGTCATTGTATGTGTCCAAACCATTTCATTCGACTCTCTCCCACCCCTCAATTGGTACTACCGCTTACTTCTCAAGACTCAAGTCCACAATTATTTCATATTCTACCTTTTTATCATTTGCCACTTACCCATCTCAACATTCTCATTTCTGCTAAAATCATTTTTAAAACATGTTTCATATTTTCATATATTCCCAACATCTGTATTCTAACTCCAACTAAAACAGTAGACATGGCCACATGGGCCACATGAGCTATCCGCGTGTAACACTTTCAATACCCTGAAATCACCTAGAGGTTGGGGGTGAGTAGGTGATATGCTAATCAAAAAATGCAAAAAATACAATTTAAATTTACAACTAAAACGGTTAACTTGAAAATAAGAAGTGAAGGCTCTGAACTTCTCCTCGTGATTCCTCTTAGATAAGAGTTGAGGGACACAATTGCCTTCTTGCTTGGATGAAAGAAACCGATAAACTAAGAACAATGAAAATAGAGCAAATAGTATGAAACTTAAAGCAAGATGAAATAAATCAAGTAAGAGCAATATAGAGCAAGTAGAAAGTATGCAGGAGTAAGAGAGATGGCAATTGCAAACATAAAAATTTATTTTGAGGTTCGACCAACTTTCTCTACATCCCCGCTTTTATCTCGTGAAGGATTTTCACTATCCACCAAGGAATTTCGCAAAAGAAAAAAAAATACAACAGTCTACACAAGACCCGGAGCTCCAACTCCAACTTTCACTCCTCTATATAAAGGTAGCACAAAGCCAACAAAGCCAACGAAGCCAACGAAGTTTACAATCACGTAGTAACCATAAAGATCACAAACGCTCTCTAGAACAACTTTCTTATAGCTCAATGTAGAGAATGATAGCTCAAGAAAAGTGTGAGAAAAATAAAATTGAATTGAAGCACTAAAACTTGAAACTTTTGATTTTCTTTTGAAATTCTTAATCTGAAATGCTTAATCTCTCCTATTTATAAGACGAGAGTGGAGACTTAATTTCAGCAAGACTCAGGCATTAAAACATGTTAAAAATCATTAAAATCATAAAATAACTGTTAAGAATGAATATGGACTGATTTGCAAAAGAAAATAGTCATTATATAGCAAAACATTCATGTTTGACTGCAAGCGTCGACCGGGTGATCGATCGGCAGTAGCTCAGAAAAAAGAACTATTGTTGTCGGTCAACCGAGTGGTCGACCGGTCATAGTGACACTCTAAGCTCAAAGCAGAGCTCAGTACCGGCAGTCGACTGGCCAGAGTAGCATTCTGAGCTCAGTGCTAGCGCCAGCCAAAACTGGGCTAAGCTAGGTCAAGCTACCAAGTGAAGAAATTTTGAAAATAAATTAAACTACTTCAAGCTATTCAAAAGAGACATCATATATCATGAAAGATGCTAATTACACAACATTTATCACTCAAAAATCTATATAGCACAAATATGCTAAAGAATAGTAAATTCATGAGTAAACAAAAAGTTGAGTGTACAAATATTATGTAACTATCATATTCATGAAAAAATATTGATTTTAAGAACTAACTAAAACCCATCAAGTAAATCAAGAAAACACTTTTTCATTTACTTGAAAATTTATAACTTATTAGCTCAAATAGTAATCTTTATTAACTAATAAGATAGGCAAGATGCACATATAAAAATAATTTTCAAATTATATGCAAAGTTAAATAACCAATAACTCATTATTAAGCACAAACAAGAATGTATGAGATCTAGGTTACCACACTTGCAAGCCAAAATATACTTTTGAAAATGTCTATGTATTAATTCTTGTATTAGGCTCAAATAGTAATCTTTATTCACTAATAAGATAGGCAAGATCATTGTTTTAAATATCGGCCGATATACCGGTATTTTATTCAAAACGATACGATAAGTGTAAAAATTTACCGGATATCGTTTTGGACCGATATGGGCTGATATATCGCCACGTGGCCAATATATCGGCCGATATCCGAGATGAAATATCTGATATATCTGCTGATATAGTTACTTATATGGATAATTATTATTATTTTTTGCTTGAGAGATCGTTTTATTTAATTCTATGTTCATTTGGTATTTTAATGATGTTTTTATATGATGTTTGGATAATAACTTATTTCTTTTAATAATGTCTTATATGTATTAACTATTGATATATCAACCGATATTTAGTATCATATCGCGATATATCACCCGGTATTCGGTATCCGTATATAATTTACCGGTTTATCGCCGATATCCGTTATTTAAACACTGGGCAAGATGCACATATAAAAATAATTTTCAAATTATATGCAAAGTTAAATAACCAATAACTCATTATTAAGCACAAACAAGAATGTATGAGATTTAGGTTACCACACTTGCAAACCAAAATATACTTTTGAAAATGTCTATGTATTAATTCTTTATACTAAGTTAAAAATCACAATATCAATTGAAAATAAGTATCAATTGGGAAATCATGATAAAACCTCCAAATCAAATAAATTATGTATGAACTTTAAGAATCCATCATAATTACAAAGAAATTTATATAATCTTCAAATAACATGCAATTTCATCAAAACTAGAGCATACATATACAATTAAATATGAATTGAGTACACACGAGGATATATAGAATACATAAACAAGAATCAAGTGACTCAAGAATCATACATGTATATCAAATAGTTCTCAAAAAATTTCATTTACATGGAGTAGAACAACAAAAATAATTCTTTTGTAAAACAAGAGAAATTATCGACAATTAAAAAATGTTTTTGTAACACAAACTAACTAGATATGCTTGTAAACACATAATAAAGAAATATTAAAAATAATAGATGGAGAGTTACCGATACAAATCTCCATTTATTTAAACTAAAGTTGGTCTTCTCACTTTAACTTCTTGATACGATGCTTTCATTGATTAGTTCTTCAAGCTCCATATGTATCCACTGTCAAGGCACCAACCCCCCTACATCTTGAAGGACACACCTACATCAAATAAATTTGGTGTCTTTTGGTACCCATACCTTCTTGAGTCTTTGGATGTTAGCATTTCGAATTCAAATATTATTTTTAATCATATGCAATTTATCATAGCAAAAATTAGGTAAATGGTCTTTGCGATTGCAATGTGTAAAGTGTATACTTTGGCATCAGTTGCATGTGAAGTGTATGCATGAATGTGTGAAACTTGTTTCTTGTGAAACATAGATTCCAATCTATTATGATCAAAAACACATTAGCTCAAGGTCGAGCTCAAACAATCAATTTTTTTCTAAAATCTCAAAACTTTTTTCAGGAGAGACATTGAAATTCTCATTATTATCACAAGAATATAAGACAATATGAGCATGACAAGAATAAGAATCAAAATCCTTTGTCACTTTAACAAAAAAATAGACAAATCTTTTTTTCTTTTAAAACAAAATCCAATTGTTTTTTCAAATATTCTTTTTCTATTGAAAACAAATCAATTTTGTTTTTCAAAGTCTTATTTTCTTTTAAAACAATTTTCTTTTCTTTGGAAATCTAAACAAGTTTGTTTTTCAAAGAATCATTATCTTTTATATAATTTCTTTTTCTTTAGAAATCAAATCAACATTATGTTTCAAAGTTTCATTTTCTTTTAAAATTACATCTTTCTCTTCTAAAACAAAATCTAGTTTTGAACATAAAAACTCATTTTCTTCTTTAAATTTTAATTTTCAACAATTTATATTTTTTTAGTAAATCTTCACAAAACATGACATGCTCATCATTTAGGATGTTTGCATTCTCATGAAGACCGGATTTCGAGTTTACATCAAAAGAGTCATCCCCTTGGACCATGAAGCGTGCTTGGTCGTAATCTTCTCTTGATACTCTCTTCGTATCATTTAGAATTTATTCACCAAGAGATCAACATATTCACACTGCAAAAGTGAAATCACAATTAGAAACCCTAGAAATCTAATTATTATTACGAGTTTGCTTTAGGGCAAAAGTGGCTTTAGCATTTCATCAAATTTTTTGCCATTCTCAAGATTTAACTATTTAGTTGTGGCAAGATAAATATTTCTTCCTTGACATCTGAGATATGCAATCATCTGAACTTTCTAAATTTGAAAGTTAAGAATATCAAAAATGGGTGGTGCTTAAAATTCATGTGTTGTGTAAACAAATATGTGATTAGCAACTATAAGGATCACTCCTCAGGGTTAAACTGAATATTAGGAGCACTAGCTCTGACCTTGAGAAGAGTTATAGGTGATATGCTAATAAAAAAATTCAAAAATACAACAATTTAATTTACAATCAAAACGGTCGACTCAAAAATAAGAAGTGAAGTCGTATACCCTGTGAAGGCTTTGAACTTCTCTTCGTGATTCCTCTTATATAAGAGTTGAGATGCATAATTACCTTCTTTCTTAGACGAGGAAAATCGATAAACTAAGAACAATGAAAATAGAGCAAATAGTATGAAACTTAAAACAAGATGAAATAAATCAAGAGCAATATAGAGCAAGTAGAAAGTATGCAAGAGTAAGAGAAGGCAATCACAAGCATAAAGATTTGTTTCGAGGTTCGATCAACTTGTTCTACTCCCGCCTTCACCCTATGAAGGATTTTCACTATTCACCATGGAATTCCACAAAGAAATCAATATAACAGTCTACACAAAACTCGGAGGTCCAACTCTAACCTTCACTCCTCTGCACAAGAGGTGAGCACAAAGCCAACAAAGCCAATGAAGTTTACAATCACTTAGTGACCACAAAGATCACAAATGCTCTCTAGAACAACTTTCTTATAGCTCAATGTAAAAAATGATAGCTCAAGAAACGTGCGAGAGAAATGGAGAGAATTGAATTGAAGCACTGAAAACTTGAGACTTCTGAAAACTTTTGATTTTCTTTTGAAATTCTTAATCTGAAATGCATCCCTAATCTCTCCTATTCAAATGACAAGAGTAGAGACTTAATTTCAGCAAAACTCAGCAATTAAAATATGTTAAAAACCATTAAAATCATAAAATAGACGTTAAGATAAATCTGGACTGATTTGCAAAAGAAAATAGGTGTTATATAGTAAAACATGCATGTTTGACTGTTGGCGGTCGGCCAACAGTAGCTCAGAAAAAGAGCTGTTCCCGCCGGTCGATCGGGCGGTCGACGGGCCAAAGTGGTACTCTGAGCTCAGAGCAGAGCTCGGTACTATCGGTCGACCGGTCAGAATAACATTCTGAGCTCAGTATTGAACTCAGTGCTAGCAGTCGACCGGCCAATGTCAGCCAAAACTGTGCTAAGCCAGCGGTCGACCGGGCTCAGAGCCAAAGGCCAATGCACAGTTCTGTGGACGTCCGATCGATCGTGCGGTCGACCGACAGAGCCTTTGCTCTGCCCAGCGGTCGACCGACAAAAACCCAAAACAAAAATCTTTAAATATTTAAAACTCTTTTTGAAAATTTAAATAAATTCGTTAAAAATCTCAATAAAATCTACAATAGATCTCTAATAAATACACGAACTAAATTTCTATAAATTCATAATAAATCTCTAATAAATCTATAAACTTTAAACTTTAAACCTCGTAGGCTCGACCTCCTTCTGGCTACGGAGGATCGTCGTCTTGGATTGAAATTCATGGCTTCTCTCGTTCAGAAGCGCACTATCTATCCTTTCTCTTTAGCACTCTTGCTCCTTCTCTCACCATCAGCGACAATGGATTTACCTCCTCTCGCCATTTGCAGAATAAAGATGGTGGATCTAGAGACAGAGATCAGAAACAAGGAGGAAAGAAGAAGCACTAAACTCAGGGGAAATATAGGGTTTTTGAAGAGACTTTCTCATAATTCTCTCCAATTTAAGCTAAGGAGTGGACGTCATCGCAATGATGACTCTGAAAAGGCGGTAACTTTTTAACTGTCGACGCTTGAATCCGACCGTCATGTGAATCCCAAAGGTCCCCAAACGACGGCTACCTGCTCGTCACGCACGCTGATGGGACCTGCAACATGACAACTGACAGCCAGCTCAGAGCATTAAATGCGCAAGGATACAAAGCGACTCTCCGACTTCTCCCAGACTTTGCTTTTTTATCCTATAGCAGCAACTGAAAGGCCAGATTGGGAGAATAAGTCTATTCTCTCCTTCCCGACCAAGGAACTCAAGAAGGAGAGATGGAGAGGGCATCTATAGTGGTCAAAATCTTTACTTCTGCGAGATCGCGATACCCGGCAGATCTCGGAGATCACATGTTCCTCTGATCCGATCTCACCCGACCACCACGAAGATCAGGCATTTGCAACGACCGGATATGCGGGTCGATAGCTGTGGATCAAATCAGTTGTCCTCGATCAACCAAAACGATCTCTGTAGAATCAGAACCACTTCAACTTATTGCAGTTGAGGCGGTTCGTGCAGTTAAGATTCAGAGTTGGTTCAATTGCGAAATCTTGACCAACCTGATCCAGACCAGCAACACTGACATATTAATACTGGTCTCCTACTTCTTCACAGGGGATCAGAATCCGAAAGATTGTAATCGCAATATTGCTCTGCAGAATTCATTGTAATTATCTGTGATATAGTGAATACTCTCCCTCGCCCATGATATTTCTCTTTTCGGGTTTTCCACTTAAATTCTTGCTTGTTTGCGATTGCTCTCATTTACATTCTCATCTATAATTCATGGTGTGGAGGAATTCTCCGAGAATTTTCCCTTTACGAAATAAAATAAATGAATAACACAAGATGAAGTTCTAGGGAGAAATGCCCTATAAATCACAGAAAGGATGGAGAAAGAGAAGTAGAACATCCTTTCAGTCCAGCTATCTCCTTAGAACAATAATCACTTTTTTCCAAACTTCTGCCATAAGAGGTCATTAAGATCAAGGCTTAGTCATTTACATTGTATGATCTAATATTACATATACTGTTTACAAAGCTTATAGTTTTTTGCATTGCACAGTCTCACACTGGCGATAGCAATGACAAGTCATGTGTTTCTATAAGGAAATTTCTCAGCGGACCGTTCTACATTGAGGTCCTATCACCCCTATTTTAGAGCATCTCTTAGGAGATTATCCTGGCTGTGTATTTGATTATCAAATCAAAGAGTTAAGAAATTACCGTGTAGCTTTGGGCTAACGGGTCGTGTCCACGAGGAGGAATGCGATAGAAGCTTTCGGTGTTTTGTTTAGAAAGCTAAGAATGGTGCTAGTTTTTTTAGTTGAAAAGAGAATGAAGAGAAGAGAAATGATTAAAAGAAAAACTTAATTTGGAGAAGCTTTGGAGAAGGTGATTTAAAAAGTTTTGAAAATTGTTTGGTTGTTTTTAATATAAGGAGAAAATCTGGGCTCACTAATTTTTAACTCAACTATGTACTTATCTCAAGAACATATGGGGTGCATCACTTTTATTATAAGCCAAAAAACCTTTAGTTTCTTTTAATTTCCAAGTAAAACAAATAAGATCGTTTCATTTAAATCTTAAGCCCTTTCGTTACAAATCATTAAGAAGTGAATGTTAAACCATCAAGCGCGAAGAAATAAGTATGGAATAAAAACAGTTCAAAGAGATTTGTGCTTTAAAAGTCCAAGTTTAAAATAAAGAAATCCTCATGTGCTTTCAAGAATGAAGTTGAAGTTTTAACTAAGGTACTTTCTGATTCAAAAAGTGTTGCTTTTATGAAAATCAGTCAAGAGAGAGGTGATAGAAGAGGTCCATTAGTGAGCCTAGAAAACGAATTAGCTACTCATGAAAAACGAAAAACAATTCAAGTAAATGAAGCATGACATACCGTGAAATGGAGTGGAAGAAGAGAAAGTTTGTTCCTTGTATTGATGTCACTTCAATCTTCAGGTTACAAGCACTCAATTCCTCTCTCACAGGTATTTGATCTGAACTATGAATTACAAAACAAAGTTACAACTTCTATACTATCTAACAAAGAGCCTAAAACTTTAAAGAATAAACAAAAATTCTAATCCTAATCTTCCCTCTTTTTCTCTATTGAAAATGGTATTTATAGGAAAAAAATCAGAGGGGAGAGCTCGTAGGAAGATTGGGGGAGCAAACGTTCCCCAACAAACCTAACAAAGCCGCGGAAACGCGGCTAAGGCCGTGTTTCCGCGGCCCTGGTGTGGCCAGGTGGCCACACCCATTGGAGATTCTCCTGGTTTGGTGATTCTCCCATATCTTCTGCTGGTTTTCTCGTTTTTGCTCAGGATTTGACGAAACAAACTTTGATTGTTAGCTTCAACCGCTTGATTTGGGAGGATTCATTTCAACCGATTTTCAACCTCTCTGATATGCCAAGATTTGCCCTGATTCCTTGATTTCGAATTTATTCTGAATTAAATCAAAATTTGGTGGGCTTTTGGGCTTGTTTCTCTTTCTTTTCTTTTAGCAATTGGGCCTACATTTAACAAAGAAAAAGAACACTTATTAATAGGATTTATTAGATAAAAAGTATGGTAATGTGACAATGTATATGCAATATATGTGACTGATTACACCCCACACTTATCTTTTGCTCGCCCTCGAGCAAAACATCAGACTAATTCTAATTAATTATTAGACCACTTTCGCAGGTCACTCGATTGCACTGAGCATGTGCAACAAGCCGTTAAACCTCTAGGTTATCCCTAGAGGACGAGTTTTGTCTCGTGACGGTTTTCAGTGGATTGCACCTACAAAATCCATAAAAAATGTTAGTATTTTGAAAAGCGTTTTTAAAGGAGAAAATATTTGAAGTATATTTGTAAGATTTTAAGTAATCTATAAGTTATAGGAATATCAAAATTTTCATTTTGAAACTCTGTCTCTATTCAAAAACATGTCATCAATCAAAGTAAGGAGTCAAATTGTACTTCTCATCTAGTCTATTAATTTACCCTGAGTCGTTTGCACCATCGTAACTGTGAAGTTGACAAAGGGTTCTTTAACATTAACTTCTATGCCTTATTTATATTTATTTTTGGTGAAATTTATTCCTCAATTTCATTAGGCTTTCTAATCTGCCCATGTAACGAGTCTTTAGTCGGTGACACCCAAACCGGACAGTTTTAGGGCACCAGGTGAGAAAACACCCGTAAGGACTTAAACACTCGAGCAGACAAGGCTACGAAACCAAGGTTTTTATTTATAAAATGTACCCCTTTTAGGCGTGAATACTTATGCTTCATGAGACACAAATACCCAGCTTAATCGGAGGATTTATATATATATATATATATATATATATATATATATATTTCAAACTTATCTAATTATCTTTTGCATAAATACCAAGGCTTACTTAGGCTAAAGCACCTAGCTAATCAATAATTAGATTTGTTTATTTTTTTTATAAGGCATAAGAGTCTTTGTTTTTAAACCCTAAGTGTGTAAGTGTATTTAGTGTGCATATTCATCAAGGTAAATATCAAGACTAAATTACTTTCACAAATTTTCTTCCTAACCCTAAAAATCAAATAAGTCATCTTATTTTGACCAAGTGTAAGAAATCCTAATTATGATTTTCCTATTCCTTAAAATTGACTTAATTTCTTACAAAAATATATCAAAATATTGTTCTTAGCTTTCAAAAAGGTTTATATATATATATATATATATACAATAATTTTTTTAACATTTTTTTTAGAGTCATGTTAGAACCCTCCCCCACACTTAACTCATGCATTGTCCCCAATGTATGAAAGAAATGTATACATGCATGAAATAAAATGTAAAAGAGGTGCATATATTAACAAAAATATGTACAACATCAAGTTTCTCCCATACCTAGACCTTTTTGGTCTTATCCCTCTAGCTCTCTTTCGTCATTCCAATGGGTCCTCTTTATAGGGCATAGTGGGGAGGCTAATTTTTCTGTCATTTTAGCTCTCTTCCTCCGCAGTCTCAACTTCTTTAGGTTTTCCTTCCTCATATTTCTACATTCATTATTCAAAAATTGATCTCCACCACACTTCTCAGTTGGAACTTCTTCAGCATGAATGTCTAGGAATTCTAACTCAGTTTCATATATCTCCTCAAAGCTTAGGTCAACACTTTCCCCTGGAAATGTGTACTTAATTAAATGATCCCTAGTTGGTTCATCCAAACACATGAGTTCTTCTTCGAAGAGGTTTTCAAAGAGTATGTCAATCGGAGGTTTTTGAATTACATTCTCATGCGACACATTATTGGTTGGCTCACCGAAAGTGAAGATATTCAAATCAAATTTCCCCTTTAAAGGGTACTCTAACATTAGGATCTCCGACATATGCCTTCTCATTAAGATAATCACATTCATTCTTAAATAATTCATTAAGAAACAGCGACTCATCTTCTATATCTTCACTCTCTTCATCACAATTATTTTCAACAAAGTTTACCTCAAATGTTTGATCTCTTATCTTACGAGGTTGTTTTTCTAGGTTGAAGACATTAACTTCTCTAGTCATGTCCCCAAAGTTAACCTCATGGACCCATTCCACAATTGATGATGGCATTGGCAGTAGCAAGGAATGGTCGCCCTAGGATAATAGGAGTTTGAGCCCTATGATTGGAGTTAGACACAGGTCGTGTCTCTAGAACTATGAAATCAACAGGGTAAATAAACTCCCCAACCCGGATAAGGACATCATTAATCTCCCCTTTTGGAACTTTCACTGAACGGTCAGCCAGTTGGATAGTGACTCGAGTTAAACTAAGATCGCCCAACCCGGATTGTTGATAAACTGAGAATGGAAGCAAGTTGATACTTGCCCCAAGTCAAGAAGTGCACGACTAATCTCGGCTTGTCCTATTGTGCAAGCAATGGTTGGACTACCTGAATCCTTGTACTTAACAAGGATCGGACCCGATAGTAGCTCACTAATATTAATGGCTAAGAAGACCTTTTTGGGTACATTAGTCTTTCTCTTCTTGGTGCACATGTCCTTAAGAAACTTAGCATAAGATGGGACTTGTTGGATGACATCAAGAAGTGGCACATTTATCTTCACTTGATTAAAGATCTCAATTATCTTATCCATGTGTAGATTTTGCTTGTTATTTTTCAGCCTATTAGGAAATCGTGCTATAGGCTGGTACACATGACTGATTGACTTATCTTTTTCAGATTCATCAAATTTAGGAAGAGTGGGATTAGATGAGGTGGATGCTGAAGTGTGATTGTGCTGACTAGGATTAGGTGGTGTTGACACTTGGTTATCAACTTTCTTTCCCGACCTCAATGCATGAACAACATTATATTGATTCAGTGATTGATCCTCAACCAAATGAGCTTGTTGTGAATTCCTAGGATTCATAATTGACTGGGCAAGGTACCCTTTTGCGTCTCATGTTAGCTCTGTATTGTTTGCATGAGAGAATCTTAGTTCTTCATGTACCTTTCCATGTTTCTCTCAAAATCAGTCATTCTCCTTTCGAGTTGAGGATTCTGGAAGGAAGATGGTGGAGCTTGGTTGGAAAAATTTTGTTGATAATTTGAAAAATTGTTGGGAGAATTGTGAGGGTGATTGGAAAAGTTGGGTTGATGATTGGAAGAATTATTGGAATGATGGAAGTGGCTTGCATGGTTTGACCGTGGGTGGTCATTATTTTTGTTGGCTTCATGAGAAATTTGGGTGATTTCTCCAGCCAGGATTGTACGTTGGAGCATAAAGATCATTATTCGACCTTGAAAAGGCCGCATTTATCGGTTCAGAAAAGTATTGGTGAGCTTGAAATATAGGACACTCCTCAAACACATGATCATGGCCTGACAGTAAGTACAACCCGGAGTTGGAAATTGGTTTGGGCTGACTTGATTGACTAGACTTGGTTCCTTAGTTTCTAAAGCTTCAGTCTTCTCGCTAGGTTAGCTAACTTAGCCTCGTTAGTTATGGATGATTCAATCAAATGGAGACCTCCTTTTGAAGAGATAGAGTTTGGATTTTTAGAGCTTTCACTAGTAGGTTCCCATTGAATGGTCTTTTCAGCTAGATTCTCATATAAATCCCATCCTTCATGCTCATCCTTCTGCAAGAATCCCCCTTGGCACATGCTTTCTAAGAGGGTCTTGGTCGAGTAGTCTAAACCGTCATAAAGAATTTGGCATTGTCGCCATTTCTCTATTCCATGATGAGGACATTGGATAAGGAGGTCTTTGAAGCGTTTAAAGTACCTCCAAAATGGTTCACTAAGTTCTTACTTGAACTGCATGATGTTTTTCCTAACGAGAGCTGTCTTGTGGATTGGATAGAATTTCTTCAAGAAGACCTTGATGAAACCATCCCAGGATGTGATAGAGCCGGCCGCTAAGCTGTAGAGCCATTTTTGGCTAAGTCCTTAAGAGCAAATGGGACAAATCTCAACCTAATAGCATCATCTGTAAGGTGTGAGATTTTCATCATTAAGCATACTTCCTCAAATTCTCTTATGAAGAAATAGGCATCTTCGGACTCTAAGCCATGGAACTTAGGGAGTGTATTTATGAACTGTGGCTTAAGCTTAAAGTTGTGTTCACCAACCAATGGAAGTTGGATGCCGGATGGAAGTGTTGTTCTAATGGGATAGAACCTATCCTGCAAAGATGTCGGTTGATCCATAACCGAATCTGGTCTTATTTCGAACTTGGGTGGTGATGTGTTTCTAGTTAACCTAGATGAATTAGAGTCTCTTAACCACACTTGCATACACAAACACAATCACAAACAAGTTCACCAATAGTCAAGAAGAGAAAACAACCAAGCCTAGTCTAAGGTAACCTTGACCTAGACAACTCCTAACTGGTTGATTGTCCACAAGAGGTATAATGTAGACTTTGACCACAAGCTAATCAGTCAGGTCAGGGCAAGATTGATGGGAGGTTATTCGTCAAAGACGTTCCTTAATTAAGTAATCACCAACCTTCGGGCTTTTGACCCTTAATCCCTTTCTTAGACACCGATTTGGCAGGAGTTAAATTCTAACACCTTCCCCCTTAGGATAATCTCCTAGTGACTTCGAGATGTCCCTAAGGCTAACGTCTATCAGATTTTACTTAGGCTTAGGCTGTGCTGCTTGGAGATAGTTTGTGGGCTAAGGAAGGGTAATGACTTCCCCACCTTATCTTGACTTGGGTTTTGCCCTTAGAATTGATTTGAGCAAAGTGTGCAAGATATAGAAAGTAGCATTCAAAAGCAAATATCACCCAAGAATGTTTCTTAAACTATATGTTATGCATACGTACCTTGTCTCCAGCTATCTTCAACAGTAATTGTTAATAAACGTAATTAGACAAATGCCTAGAATGCAAGTCTAAACGTTTTTAAGCAATTAACAATCACTCAAATTACTGTTGGATTAAAACAGGGATTGTGAATAACAGATATGTAAGAATATAACACATAAAAACTTAATTTTTGCAAGCAATATGTCCTGCAAAAAAAAGTTTTAGTAGTCCACAAAAATTGCAACTTTTGCAATAGCAATTTCTTGAATTTCTGTTTCCTACTTTCGAGAGTAGGGGCACAGAATACCAAGTCTTCTCCTGCAAAGCTTGAATGCTAGATCTGAATCTTGAAGTCCCTGAAACAACACACCAAACTTGTTAAAAAAAAACAAATACACCGTTCCCTCCCCGGCAACGACGCCAAAAATTGATTGTCAAATCAAAGAGTTAAGAAATTACCGTGTAGCTTTGAGCTAACGGGTCGTGTCCACGAGGAGGAATGCGATAGAAGCTTTTCGGTGTTTTATTTAGAAAGCTAAGAATGGTGCTAGTTGTTTTAGTTGAAAAGAGAATGAAGAGAAGGAAAATGATTAAAAGAAAAACTTAAAATTTGGAGAAGGCTTTGGAGAAGGTGATTTAAAAAGCTTTGAAAATTGTTTGGTTGTTTTTAATATAAGAAGGAGAAAATCTGGGCTCACTAATTTTTAACTCAACTATGTACTTATCTCAAGAACATTTGGGGTGCATCACTTTTATTATAAGCCAAAAAACCTTTAGTTTCTTTTAATGTCCAAGTAAAACAAATAAGATCGTTTCATTTAAATCTTAAGCCCTTTCGTTACAAATCATTAAGAAGTGAATGTTAAACCATCAAGCGCGAAGAAACAAGTATGGAATAAAAACAGTTCAAAGAGATTTGTGCTTTAAAAGTCCAAGTTTAAAATAAAGAAATCCTCATGTGCTTTCAAGAATGAAGTTTTAACTAAGGTACTTTCTGATTCAAAAAGTGTTGCTTTTATGAAAATCAGTCAAGAGAGAGGTGATAGAAGAGGTCCATTAGTGAGCCCAGAAAACAAATTAGCTACTCATGGAAAACAAAAAACAATTCAAGTAAATGAAGCATGACATACCGTGAAATGGAGTGGAAGAAGAGAAAGTTTGTTCCTTGTATTGATGTCACTTCAATCTTCAGGTTACAAGCACTCAATTCCTCTCTCACAGGTATTTGATCTGAACTATGAATTACAAAACAAAGTTACAACTTCTATACTATCTAACAAAGAGCCTAAAACCTTAAAGAATAAACAAAAATTCTAATCCTAATCTTCCCTCTTTTTTCTCTGTTGAAAATAGTATTAGAGAAAAACCAGAGGGGAGAGCTCGTAGGAAGATTGGGGGAGCAAACGCTCCCCCAACAAACCTAACAACGCCGCGGAAACGCGGCTAGGGCCGCGTTTTCGCGGCCCTGGTGTGGCTAGGTGGCCACACCCAATTGGGGGATTCTCCTGGTTTGGGGATTCTCCCATATCTTCTGCTGGTTTTCTCGTTTTTGCTCCAGGATTTGACGAAACAGCCTTTGATTGTTAGCTTCAACCGCTTGATTTGGGAGGATTCATTTCAACCGGTTTTCAACCTCTCTGATATGCCAAGATTTGCCCTGATTCCTTGATTTCGAATTTATTTTGAATTAAATCAGAATTTGGTGGGCTTTTGGGCTTGTTTCTCTTTCTTTTCTTTTAGCAATTGGGCTTACATTTAACAAAGAAAAAGAACACTTATTAATAGGATTTATTAGATAAAAAGTATGCTAATGTGACAATGTATATGCAATATATGTGACTGATCAGCATTATTCCAATGTCTCATCAATAAGCATGATGGGTGATTGCATGCCCAAAACATTCAGAGTTTGACAAACTTAATAGGGCGTCTTCCTATTCAACAGTGAGAAAGAAACTGTGAAATTGGAAGATCCAAAAGAAGTTGGAATGCCGGCCAACTCAGCAGACAAATCATATTCTTTGTTTCCTTCTTGCATCAAGGTGATTGTATTCACTCAGTACTCTCGGGCATTTTAAGCTTTAATACAATGAGGAAGAGTCCTTGACAACTAGCAGGTGGCCATGGAATTGGGAACTGCTTTTTGCAGTTTAAATGCATGTTTAATTACCGTATTCCAAAAGAAAATCTGAGAATATTCATTCCATCATCCTCTTTATGGAAAACTCCACCTAGTTTGTTGACCAGGGCGTGGTGCTACTCAACCTTGAAACATATTTGAGGCTTTTCTTGGCTTGACATTAGAGGAGCCATACTAGTCTTTCATCTCGTGAGGAGTGAAATTCAATAAAACTAACCCAAGTAAATCATAATGGCCTTTTTAGTCAATGAAATTAGTGTCTTTGATTTCTCTGTCACCAGCTTAACTATCTTTTATTTCCCTGACCAGCTTTCACTGTTGTTTATTTAGACATGGTGGTTTATTAATGACTTGTAGGATCTTGTATCGAAAAATAACTTTTCTTTGAGGTTGAAAGAATTCCAAAATATTTGATATCTGGGCACTTTCTGGAAGTTCCAAACAGCTACCGTCATAATAATTTAAGCCAGAGAGAGTTATACTTTTTCTGCATGTGAGAATGCATTTATCTTTGTGGTCAAAGATGCATCAGAATTTCGTCCCACACCCGTAGAGTGCTTTCTTGATAGCCAGCAGTTTCAAGCATGTTGAAAGAACAAATGCTTACAGCACTTGTGAAGAAGGCATGATCTATATATTGCATATGTTCTACTATTTCTACAATCACGTATAAACTGCATGAAACTAACTGAATGTTATTTTTCTGTGAATTAACACTGATGATTATCACTATGCATGTGCAGGACTGTCGCAAGAAGTGCATCCATGCGCAACATTTAGCGAGAAGCTAAACGAAGCACCAACAAGTTATTGCATAGTTTCGGTTTCTTTCTTAGCTCATATTTTTTATTTTCCCTTGCCTATATTGATTTTACGATTATAACAAGCGCTGGTAACCCCTGCGATCATGGAATTTGAGGGAGCAAAATCGGAGGGTGGAGGTCGGCCTACATCTGATGATGGTGAAGTTTGCTAACATTCTGGGCCTTGCCTTGTTTTTTTGGTAAGACTGCCTGCTTGGTTGTATAGGTTGGTGGGTCCTTCTTTGATTTGTTTTCTTCTTCCATTTGTAATCTGCAGTTTAAGTGTGGTGGATTCTTTTTGTTCCCAGGTTGTGAATATTATTATTGTAATTTCAAATGAGTACTCTCACTTGAGCCTGTGTTGCTGTTGATTTCAGTTGGCATTTTTTTAATGCTTAATCCAAGGGGTAATTGGAGTTTTTCCATATGTGATTCTCTTTTGTTAGCATGAATCCAACTGCTGAAATTTCAATAGGCATGAGTTTGTAAGAAATGCAGATCCAGCAGCTTCTTGATTGCTTAGTAGACTGACCAAGTGAGATTTAGCTCATGCAGTGGAATCACTCTCTTTGAATTTGAAGCTTTCCAATTTGAAGCTCCTAATTTGTAGTGATGAGAAGAATTCTAACTAGAACCCTAGGATTATATTAAAAAAAAAAGGCTTAGCTATTTTAGGGAGGATTTATACTCAAATTCTTTTATTTAAATTTGATGTTGACGGATCTAATAGAAGATTTATTTTGTTATAGTTGATTTATATCATGTTTCTTAAATCTTTAGCATTTTAAACCGTTAAACTAAATTGTTACGCAGGTTGGTGATTTTGTGCTCACTTGGGTCGGTTAGAGCTCCAAGCTTCCCATGATTCCAAGTTCGAACTTTGCCACATGTGGACATTTCATTTCCCAACATCAGCCACTAAGTAGGCAGACCTTGGGTTTCCTCCCGAGTGGTGCTCCGTTTGACCCTGACATTAGTGGATTTAATTAGCAAAAAAAAGAAGAAAAAGGAAAAAAATGAAAAAAAACTAAATTAAAAACAAAAAAGAAGCAAGGAAACTACAGTCCTTATCAAACTAAGGAAAAAAAAAAAAAGATTCAAATTTTAGTTTGAAAAGTTTCCTTTCTTGAAATTTAAATAGGGTCCTGTTAAATATTCTTGAAATCTTATAGTTTAAACAGGATCCGGTTAAGTTCAGCGTATGCACGTCCTGCTAAACTGACTAAATTGATTCTATTAAAATTGATTCAGCACATGCACTCATGGCTTATGCATCTATTCTTATGTTTAAGTAAATTTATTTTTCACTTTAAGCTGACAATTATCGAGCCATTAATCAACATTTAAAAGAAAAAAAACCTTGTAGAATTTGAAGGTAAACATGTAATGATACAAGCAGTTCTCAACATGTTCAGAACTTTTCAAGAAGCCAAAGAAAGAGGAAACATATAGCATAGCACCACCCTGCTATTATTCTTTTAGGGCAGTATCATTGTCTTGGTTTACAACAATACAACATTTTATGGACACCCCTAAAATAGAAGCAGAAGAGGTGAAAAAAAAAAAAAAAAAAACCCTGAAATGATACAAGATTAGTGGACTACTCGCACTTGATGGATCCATATATGCGTCGGACAAACAACAGAGATGCATAGAAACCCACAGTCCCCAGCATGAGGAAGAAACCATAGCAAATGCATGCCATGTACCCAAAGAAGAAAGATGTTTGCATAACGCCCCACATATCTGTTCGAGCAAAACGATAGTATATGCAGTAACCGTATACATATAAGCCAGTCGATCCCCCGGTTAGCAAAGACCTGATCATAGAATCATGCAAGTACCAATTAGGTCTCAACACTGAAAAAGAAAAAGGAAGAAAAGGAAAATGAAACTAACTATAGCGCGTCAATTTGGATTTGGTGATGAATGAAAATAAACTTATGACGTTACCGTAAATGTTAAACAAGATAAAACTTTGTGCATTCCATTTGGTAACAATGATGATATTCACGGCCAAAAAGACAAAGCATGCAGCCAAAAACAAACTGAGATCAATAATCAATTTGATTCTTCCAAGTAGTCCAGTTATAAAGAGTCATATTAGCTCGGAGCCAATCTGGATACAGAGATCTTCTACAATTTGGGCAATTTATAGGTTTGTATGCTAGGATGCAGAAAGTAAAACTGAAAGGTTTAAGTGCAAGAAGATTAAACCATTTAATTTCCATGTAAGCACATCTTATAACTTCAGCAGATATTCTCACACAAGACTTACTGAATTAGTATCATGGACAAATGGGCGAGAAAAACCTTTTAAAGTTGAATGTACCAAAAATGAGACTCAACAACATAAATTTGAAACGAAATATGCAACATTCACAAACCCATGGCATCTTACCTCCACCACCAACGATGATCTTCAGCAGCGAGCTGAAAGTACGTCAATGTGACAGTAATGAATGCGGTGACTAGAAGAAGAACAATGAAGACTGTAAACAGGATGTTGTATATAGTGTAAATTTTGTGGCCCCACAAACTGGCAAATAGATAGTGTAATTCGATGCAGATGGCGCAAAAAGGCAAAATGCCAGCCATGGCCATCTGTGATATCGTTCTTCTGTACCAAGGTAGTGGTGGAATCTCTCGAGGACATTTTGTGGTGCGACAAGGAGCTTGGAATTCTGTGCTTCTAATTTTACCAGCAATCGCACCCAGAGAAGCAGAGGTGTGGATAATAGAGTATATATAAGAACAACGATTACAATGGTTCCAAACGTAAGTGCTGCAGTTGCACCGTGCATAATCGCGACAGTGTTTAGGAAGCAGAATGTTATAAAGAAAGGCCCAGAAAATAGGCATCCTGTAAGCAAAACATTCTTTACCTGCAGACAAATACTTTTTTTCAGTAATGCAAACTGAAATTCAGCAGCTAATCTGACAGTAATCTTAAATTACTTTAGGATGTACGAGATTATATTCTTTTCTGACCCTTAAACAGCATAAATCCAAACTTAAAAGAAAATGGAATTAGTTCAGATTTGGGTTCGGTTCTTCTTTTTCTTAGAGGACCACCATCATATATGCAAATTGGAGTTCCCTCAAAAAAAAATATATATGCATATTGGATTTAATACTTCTTGGATGCTCCTGGCACATGTCATTGCACGTCTCAATTCTGCGCAAATTTATTACATATGTCAAATTCCGGACACTTAATTTCGCATTTCTAAAGCACTTTTTTGGCACTCCTCATAGTTCTTTTAAAAAAAAAAGTGGATCGTCTTTTCACTTTTCAAATTGAAATCTACAATTCTCATGGAACTATATTTCATTAATTGATTTATGCAAAAATATAAGAAAACTCCTAATTATATAAAAGTCAGATAACTAAGCTACTCAGTCACAAGATAAAAAGGAATAAGAGCCAAGACATACTGGCTACAAGAAGTCACACATATGTATGGAGCATTTATCTTTAAGCATGATGTAAATAATACTGAATTTCAGTTCAAAAAAATATCGAAAGCAGATATTTGAGACACACACACACACATGATTGTTTAAATTTAACAGGAAATAGATGATTCTCACTGTTTTTTGGTCTTTTACATTTCAGGATTGAGCATGTCAGCATGTTCATATCTATTCCAGTCAATTTCAGAGTGCATGATTCTATAGTTCATAGGTCCTTTTCGAATATTTATCTGAGTTTTCTCCCATTACCTCTTATGTTCACCAAGAGAATTATGTGGCGAGCATATTTCCATGCTATATATGTCCTTCGAATCCACTACTGAATATCATCTGAGTTTTCTCTCGTTATCTTTTTGATGTGAAACGTGTCCATGTGATAGAAAATCAGTAAGAAAACTATCAAAACTAATCTTCACTAATAAGCTACGATCTTCATGTAAGAAAGATTAAAACTGATAATACTAACAGACGGAATTAGCAAAAAAACATATACAGACTAAGCAATTTCAATCATTAAAAAAAATAAAGATAATAGCTATGCTATACAGGCAAACCTCCTACAATCAATATCAAGATTAATGAATCGCAAGTCGCGGACGCACACAATCTTACAAATGTGTGGACAACAGTAAGACAGATAAAATCTTAGAGATTAATTATCAAGACCCTACAAACAAATGACCTTGATTAGGAAAACTCAGTTAATGAGGATCATGTTTGACCTCAGTGTCCTGCTAATATCTTTTGGGATTGCGTAGTGCTGTCTCCCAAGACTCTTAATGCTTTAAAAATGGCTCGAATCAGACTTCGAATGGCCGAGAAATAGCCAAAAAATCAATCTGAACTGCTAACGGGTTTGTTTTCTGCAAACGAGTCATGTCAGGTTCTGCAGGTGCAGATCGGGTTGGGGCAAGTTGCAGTTGGCAGGACTGAAGTGGATCGGGTCCGAATTCGGGTGGAGCGAGTCAGGTCAGATCTGCAACTGCTGGGAGTATGAGATGGGTTCGGAACCCTGTTGCGGATCCGAATGAAATTGGATCTGGGTCGGGTGCACCCGAGTCAAACTTGGGTTGCTAGTGGGTCAAGTTATGGAAAATATAACCGAGTTGGTTTGTAGTTGAGACGCAGGTCGTGATGGCAGTCAAAGATAAGGATCGAACTTGTGGTCGACGGTAAGTCGAAAAGTCGAAGGTGATGAGTTAGACAGCGACACGGGGTGATGGAAGGGGAGATGAGGAGGTAGAGGCGATGCCATGGTGAGGGAGGGAAAGATGAGGAGGCAACAGACTGTCGAGACGACTGCCAATACAGGAAGGAGAGGGGTGGCACACGAGGGGAGGAGAGAAGAGGCGACAGGCTGCGACGATAGCTGCAAGCACGAGGAGAGGGGAGGCGGCAGGCTACGGTGGCGGCTGCAGGCGTGGGAAGGAGAGGGGAGGAGATGGTGAGAAGTGGTGAATGGTGATGGGATAGGGCTAGTTAGGGGTTCACCCTCCTAAACTAGGATTTTTTAGGGTTTCACACACCTGAAGGGAGTTTTGAGAGAGAGAGGAGATCACTTACAATTTTTAACCAAAATAATTTTGCATTCATTACTTTATTAACTAGAGAAGGGGCATTTAAATAGGTTTTACAAAAATAAAAAAAGTTTTCACAACCAATATGAGACTAAAAGATTACTAAACAAAAGAAAGAAAAGTCCACTCAAATAAAAGACTACATCAAGACTCAAATCAACTAATCGAACCATATGGATGTGATGCGTCTCCTCCTACATTGATATACACATCATGGGCGTGACTGGATGTCCGCATCATTCTCCACGGGTGAGAGAGAATTCGAACCCGTCGAGTAAGGCGTAGAAATCCTCTCATATCGCTCCAAAGCATCCACGTCAATCTATTGCAAGTCAATTCGGTCAATCCATGTATCATCAGTCAATATTTTTCTTTTCCAACAGATCAAGTATCTTCTAGTCCATCTTTGGTGGAGATAATCTCATTATCTATAAGTTTATCAACATCCTCTTGTTGGGTAAAATATCTAGAGGTGGAGGATGTGAGGGGCTCTAAAAAACAGGCTCGGGTTCTGCTCATCAACCAGTGAATTTTTTGGGTTAAAGTCAGGACCCTCATAATTCACTAGATCTTCGACATTGAATGTAGAACTAATATAAAAATTCTTTGATAAGTATATAACATAAGCATTATCATTCAATTTCTTCGGGATTTGAAATAGACCAACACTAGAGCATGCAACTTTTTAACGGTTCCTGGAGGAAATTGTTCAGGACGAATCTGCTTCGGACGAATCTTAACCATCACAAAATCACCAACATTAAAAGTTTTTAATCTTTTTCTAACATCAGCACGTACTTTATAGTTGTTATGTGCAATCCTATCGGTGATCACCTCGTGTAGCTCATGCACGTAGGATGCAAATGTGGATGCAGACTCAGATGCCCTATAATAATCAGCTATGGAGATGAGATCAATGAGTTGTGCTGGGTTTAAAACCATAAACGATCTCATGGCGGCTTCTACCCATTGTCCTATTAACATGTATGTTGTAAGCAAATTCAGTAATGGACAACTTAAGTCCCAACTTCTTAAATGTTCACCGAGGGTCCTTAAGAAGTTACCCAAACTCCTATTAACAATTTATGTTTTTCCATTGGTCTGGGGATGAAAGGTAATGGAGAACTTCAACTTGGTACCTAGCATATGTCATAGGATTTTCCAAAAGTAAATGGTAAACTTGATATCTCGGTCAGACACTATAATTTTGGGTAAACCATGCAGCTTAACGACACCATCAAAAAATATCTTGGCCACTTTGGAGGCGTCAGAGGTTCGAGAGCAGGGCAGGAAATGAGCCATTTTAGAAAACTGGTCCACAACCACTAGAATAGAATCATATTTTCTTTAAGTCTTCTTTGGTGTTGTAGGCATCTGCTCAGGCTGTCCAACCTTAGGTCGAGAGGGCAATAGCATATTTTACCCACATGTTCAAATTAACACATGCTAGATCGACTGTAAATGATGACATTTTTGTCGAACAGCCATGATCTTTCTAAGATACTTGATCCATGTCCATGATCACCACATCGCACTAGATCTTGTCCTTATAAAGATTAAAGTCGATCGGGACAAAACACCATTGTTTTACTTCTAGGGCCGTGGAGTTGGTCCATAATATCTTGTACGGGTTGGGATAGAGTACAACCTTTAATCTAACATTCTCGATCACCTTGGAGGATACTGCATTGATGCAGCTTTCACTATGTACAATCACCTTATAATTCTTCTCTCCTATCTCGGTGAATGTGTGAAAAATTACAGTTCTTTTCTAATCGTCCTTTTCTTCTGATTGTGAAAAGGCATACTTGACGATGAATAAGTGAGTTGAAGGTGCTTACCTAATGCAGCTGAGTCAACAACTTCACCTTCATGATTATCGTCGAAGTCATCACCTACTTCTTCACCCACTTAGTAGGTGAATTCTTCTGAATTAGATTGAGGGGCTTCGATGGGAGCTCCATCAATAATGGCAATCTTAATGAGACGGGCAATTGATAGCCATATGCCCATATCCTTCGCACTTATAGCATGTAGCAGTTGTACTAATTTTGAAAAACTCCCTTGTGGTGCTTTTGTTTTCGTTCTCCCGTTCAAAACTCTTTCATCATTTCTATATGGTGGTGGATAGGTACTAGACCTATGGGGCTGGGTAGATGAAAGAGGTCTAGACACTAGTGCTCTTTGATCATGACTCCTGAAGGCATGATTGGACCTAACAACATCCAGGTCTTGAACTAAAGCATAGGCCTTCTCAAGTTCTGTAACTCCGCGAGCCCACAGTTCCATCCTTAGGTTTTCTCTAAGGCTAGCTCTAAATCTAAAAAGAATTTGAGCCTGACCTTCTATGATTAGGACACTGCATTTGATGAGAAACTCATCAAACTTGACAACATATTTCTTACATGACTTATTGCCTTGACTGAACTGGTACCACCTATCTAAATGACATGCACATTAGGATGGCGGCACGTATTTGCCCTTGATAACAACCTATGTCTCTGTAGGCTGTTAAGCTCGAGATGCTTGCAGGGTTCCACATTGGTCTAATTGCTGGCCTGACCATCAGTTTCATGACTGTGAACCTAATCTTCTTAGGCTCAGAAAAGGGATACCAGGTGAAATACATATCCATGCTTTGAAGCTAATCAAGAAAAACTTAGGGGTTCAAAGGGCCATCAAAAGTAGATACATCTAACTTAATACTCTTTAAGTACTGCTCATCAGGATCTAGGGCATTGTTACACCTGGTATATGGCTGCAATTAAGGTTGCTCAACTGTAGGTTGTTCACGGGTAGCCTTCAAGTTGATCAGTCTCTCATTAACCGTTTCTTCACGGTTTGGGTCAGGATATTAAGCTGAGTCATTATGTCGGCGAGTGTCGCGGGAAGTTGGGAATCAATAGGGTGGTGTAGGGCTCACTAGACTCTCCTCCAAGATAAGAGCACAAAAAGAGCCGTAAATGAAGGTGAAAAAAATACAACTTTAAACTAGATGCTTGAAAAAAAATTGTCAAATTAAAATTGTAATCCAAGATTGATGTGTATGATATGAAGGGAAAAAAGATTAAATGAAAGAAAGCAATAAAAAAATTTCTAGCAAGTGCCTAAGTGATGTAAGTCCTACCCTAACCGTGTTCTGATACCAAAATGATTGAAACGTGTACATGTAATAGAAAATCAGTGATAAAACTACCAAACTATATTTAACCAATAAGCTATGATCTTCATGTAGAAAAGATTAAAACTAATAATGCTAACAAATATAATTAGCAAAAGAAACATGTGCATGTTAAGCAATTTCAATCATGAACAAAGTAAATATAATAGCTATATTATACACGCAAAGCTTCTATAATCAATATCAAGAGTAATGAATCACAAGTCGCACACAATCTCACAAATATGTGGATGCACACAATCTCACAAATATGTGGACAGCAGTAAGATACAATTCTAGGGATTAATTATTAAGACCCTACAAATAAAATAACTGTGATCAAGAAAACTCATCTAATGAGAATCACGTTTGAATCTTCTGGGATGCGTATGGTTGTCTCTCACGACTCCAATGCTTCAAAAATGACTCGAATCAGACTTCTAACGGGTTTGTTTTCTGCAAATGAGTCAGGTTGGGTTCTGCATGTGCGAATCAGGTCGAGCCAAGTTGCAATTGGCGGGGGCTGACGCGGATCAAATTCGAATTCGGGTGGAGTGGGTTAGGTCAGGTATGCAACTGCTGTGGGTCTAAGATGGGTTCAGATCCCTGTTGCGGATCCAAACGAAACTAGATCCTGGTCGAGTCAGTCTGTAGTTGAGACGCGGGTCGTGATTGCAGTTGAAGACAAGGATCGAACTTGTGATCGACGACAAGTCAGAAATTCGAAGGTGAAGAGTTCGATAGCGGTGTGGTGGTGAGGGAGGGAGCAATGAGGTGGCGGCGGCAGCATGAAGGTAATAGAGGGAGATGAAGCGCAGGGGTAACAGAGTGAGAGATGGAGAGGCGACAACGGTGTGTGGGTAAGAGAAAGGAAAATGGGGAGGTAGCGGCGACGCTGGGGGTGAAGGGAAGATGAGGAAGCGACAGGTTGACAAGGCAGCTGCAGGTGTGAGGAGAAGAGGGCGACAGGCACGGGGAGGAGAGGGGAGGCGACAGCTGCGGCGGCAGTTGTAGGCGCGGGGAGGAGAGGGGAGGTGGCAGGATGCGGCAGCGGCTGTAGGAGCGTGGAGGAGATGGTGAAAGGTGGTGGATGGAGGTAGAATACGGCTAGTTAGGGGTTCACCCTCCTAAAATAGGGTTCCTTAGAGTTTCACACACCTGAAAGGAGTTGAGTGAGAAGAGATCACTCACAATTGTTTAATCAAAATAATTTTATTACTTTATTAACTAGAGAAGGGGCCTTTAAATAGGTTTTACAAAAATAAAGAAAGTTCCCACAACCAATGTGGGACTAAAAGATTACTGAATAAAAGAAAGAAAAGTCCACTCAAATAAAAGATTATAACGACTCAAATCAACCAATCGAACCACATGGATGTGATGTGTCTCCTATGCTGATATACGCGCCACGGGCGTGAATGGGTGTTCGCATCACTTTTATGTTCAATGTGATAATTACTTGTAAATAGCCTTCTGCTACAAAAGACAAATTTTCAATGTTCTTCCTATCAAATACATAAGTAAAATGATTTCATTTGCTACTTTCACTACTTTGCACGATTCTTTTTTTTCTTTTAATTACTGGTAGTGACTGAATTTGTTACAAAGCAAATATCCTCACAGGGGATTCAGGAAACATGTTCCTAGATCCAGGTCCTTAGGGATGGTACAGAATGATGGGTATGGAAACATTGTCGGTGAAGTCGGATTTGCTCCGTGATCAAGTTAATGCAAATATTTTGAAGCTGAGCCACATTGATAGTCTGGTTCTGGAAATGGAGGTTATTCCTTGCTCTCCACCAGACTAGCAAGAGAAGTGTGATTGTGGTCTTTTCCGGTGTAAATGGGGTGAGGCACATTCCAGTGTTACTGTAGGTGATGTCTCATATCATTTAATAGCTAGAGTGTTTCAGTTATTTCATTGTACGTTGGGGTGACAAGCTTCATAATTCTCTTCTTCTAGGAGCAGATTATAGCCATTATATGTAAAAAGGTTGTTTTAGCATCCCCTTCTTGAAGTCATTATATTCTGCTTTTGGCCCGCCAGAACGAGGCCCTGTCTTTTAATAAATTATGATATCATGCAACTAGTATATTGTATCGGTGCCATTCGCCTTCGATAGTCTGGCGTTTTGATCCGCATTGCTCAAGCGCCTTATCTCATCACCAACTTGCTTAATTCTAATATTAAAATCCTCATAGTTATCTCTTTGCCATTGTTTAAGAGTTGTCTTGATTACATTCGTTTCAATGTAAGGGTCAATTCTGACCCGACCTGGTATTCCAAGTTTGGGTTTAGCTTATACGCGTTTATGTCGTAATCGGATCGACCCGCCTGACCCGATAGTTAAATGGGTTTAGGTTTGAGTTCTAACTTAACCCAATTATGACCCCATTAGACTCGTTTTAAAATATTACACATATTGTATATATGTTATGAATGCTAAATATATATTACTTTGGTGTCGGTTGATGTTTTGAATGTTGTTTATATGTTTTCTGATGGAATTATAACTTATTTTACAAGTTGGATGATAATTATGCTATAATGTCTTTTAAAAGGGATTATGGGTCTAAATGGGTCAATTAGGTCTTAATGGATCAACCTGAGGGTCAGGTGGGTCGGGTCGGGTTTGAGTTTCCCATTTTGACACGTTTAATAATCGTGCCAGGTCTGCGTCACACGTATATAGGCCGACTTGATTATGACCCGACCCAATTGCCATCCGTATTTCAAGGTTATCTTGTAAGTAGGAGAAGTTCTCTAAATTTGATTTCTCCATGCTTATTGAATTATTTGTAGAGAATCTGTTTGATTTAAAAAATAGGATGGAAGATGAAGCTCCTAATTTAGTGTTGATTTTCTGATATTTCAGTATCTAGTGCTATGGGAGCATGATCAAAGGCTACTCTGAGTAGGCGAGAGGCTGCTGGAACTGATAAGAATTTATGGCCCACAACTAATTAGTCAGAACCCTATCCAAGTTAACATAAATTCTGGTTGTTAAGGATGAATGTTTATTGCACCAAGATATGCCACTAGTTATTTGTAGTTATTTGCATGGGGATCGGGTTCCAATCTTGAACAAAATCCTAAAATTTCAAGTTTTCAGTGTATTTTGCCAAGATATGCCACTTGATTTGTCCTCCAAACTAGGAACGACATTGAAGTCATCGATGGCTAACCAAGGTTGCCCTAATAGACTAATAAAACCTAATTCCATCTAGAGTTTTCCCTAATAAATATAATTAGTAAAAGCATATAGAAAAGATGCAAAAAAGTAAGAAATCATTTAGATTACGCAAAGCACCATGAATAGCCTGATTAAAGATGTTAAAAGAGCAAAATGAACCAAGTATTTGTTTCCAAATTATAATAATCGCATCGGATAAGCTAGAAGAGGGTACAACATGCCACAAATACATAATAGATAACCAAGACACTAAACTAGACGAGGCAAGTTCGTCGATCTTAAATTCTAAAACAACAAGAAGGTCAGGTCCCTCGAAAGACGGCAACAATCCATTGCGGTGTGTAGTGCCGGTTTATTGGCCCCATTGACATTCCAAACAAGCAGTCTCATCAATAGGGGATCACCCTCACCAGGGACCTCCAGCTCGTGGTCCTAAGAAGATGAGCAACGCGCTTGGCATTAGTTACTTCGAACAAAGTCTTGGTAGCTTTGGGTGGTTGGATTTTGGCCGGTCGGCCTCTTTTGCCCTTGGGAGTAGATTTGGGAATTGGAGATTCAAAAGCATCCCCTGAGTTCGCACACGGTGATGGTGAACGGGACTCTCGCTAGAATCGGAGGGTAGGCAAAAGCAGATCGAGTAATAATCAGCCACAGTCTGGAGATGCACATCCTTTGGAATAGAGACACAAAGAAAATGATCTTCTATAGCTTTCTTAGTAGTCTCAGTAGTGTGCAGGCCATGAGGATGATGGAGATGGCAATGTCATAAGGTGTGCATTGAGATGAAGGGATCCGGCTGAGGTAGCGGTGGTTTGATTCTTTGAGATGATCCAGGATGACTAGTGACAGTGAAGAATGGATGAACAGATCACGGGGATGATTTTGTTCTTGGCCAGAGTGAGATAAGGATGTCGGTGAGGTGTTGATGTTGACATCACTAAAGGAGGGCAACAACGCTAGTTGAAGGTGAAGGTTGAGATCCATAGTGTTGAGGTGACACTTCTTGGTGGAGGTAGGGGCGGAGGAAGAAGAGGTATGGAAGGTTTCTTGTCTCTTTGTCTTGAAAGCGGAAGATGAATTAATAACTTAGGTGTAGGGCTTGGAAGCATATGGGCTACCCTCATAAGGTGAATTTGGTCCCTGGCCTGACATTTGCAGGTGAGAGTTCAAAATAACTCTCCCAAGGCCAGTTTAGCAATGGTGGGTCTCACACATGGAGTTAGTATATCTCTACTAAATTAGTCATTTAACAAATTATTCTATTGCATGAGAGACCGATGTGTACATGTGCCTTACAACATTTATCGCCTTAGTATTCTCCCATAAATTACCTTCGAGAGAATCCCTTGGACGGAAGGAGTGACACTGAACCAAGGTTCTAAATATCAGATATCGGGATCATATTGGATGGGGTTTTTTCATATCGGGGGTTTTTCATATCGGATATCGGATATCGGGGGAGATATCGGGGATACGCGCGCATATCGGTCGTTCATATCGAACACTATATATAATAAAATATTAAATTATTAATAACTAAAAGTTGATTTAGTGTCATAGATATCATCTGCCTAATAAGAATGATGTAATATGCATGCAAAGACAGTAAAAATCAATATACATTTGGACGCAGTCGTGCAATAAATAAGTCATTTCATATTGGGCGATATACCGAGCGATTTATCGGCTGATATCGGACGATTTATCGGCTGATATTGGTCAATTTATCGGCCGATATTTCAAATATCGGTCGTTTTTTGCTGCAAACAATATGGTGAATGATTTTCCCATATCGTATCGGTAGCAGGCAAAAAAGGAGATATCGAACGATATCTCGATCGACGACCGATATTTAAAACAGGGCACTAAACAGAGATCGCAGCAACAGAGGTAGGTTCAGAAAGGGAAAGATTAAAGGCTCCGCTCTTAGGTGGTGTATGCGATTAGTCTAACTGGGACAGAGCAAGTGAAGGAGCTCACACACCCCAGTCCGGACGAAATTGAGGGCGGTCAGTGTTGATGGCTGGGTGATGGAATTATGCTGGGCTTCACTAGATCATAAGAACTCCTTATAACAAAAGAGGCAATTAAGATCAGTCTCTAGAAGAGTAATGTCCCCAAAAATTAGAACCAAATTAGCCTAAGTCAAGGGTACATTGGAAGAAGAATATGTAAATTGGAAGGAGCACTGAGGTGCTTATGTGCTCCAGTAGAGAAGAGCATTTCAAAACAGTGGACCTGCGAGGGTGAATGGGAGGCAATGGGATTGGTTATAGTAAGATAAGGGGAGTATAAGATCTAGCGGAGTAAAGCAATTTGAGCAGTGAAAGTGAGGGTCTTTGACAGACAATGAGATCGAGTGGGTATTCCACCACTGTTATAGGCACTAAGGATGGGAAACCACAATTGTGAGAGTAGTTTGAGGGCAGAGAATGTGAGCATGCCAACGTGACCACATGATCATGATGTGCCCATTGACGAGAATAATTACACTCTGAGGTGGAATAACCAAAGCCACCATAAATGATACAGATGTGTGGTTGTCATAAAAAATTTATATGGTGTGAGCTTCAACGCCTTGTGCCACAGAAAGAATAAAAGCTAAAAAAACAAGAGTGCAAAAATCAACTTGAACGCAAGCACGAACAAAGCATAACTCATCACACTCAAGTGAGAGTGAGGAGATACCAACAATAGACCCTCCAACTCGAGCAATACGCATGAGGTTTGTATGAGATCATTATTACCGCCTGGATACGAATCCAAATGGGTGCAAAGTATATCACCAGAGTGCGAAAATTTATGTTACGTTCCCGACGGACATGGTGAAGATATAATCCCCCAATTCCCATAGTGAATGACTCCCAACATAAGCTAGGTCAAGGAGAGTAGAAAAGGAAGGAGAAGCAGTTATAATCAATCTTGCAGATATGAACAAGCATATTCTACATAGGAGGAAGATCGCAAGCATGGTCATGAGTGAAGGGATGTTATTACCTTGAAAGCGGCCAATAAGAGACCAACTCCAGTTGTACTCAGGCATGACAATGTCTCGAGCAAGGAAACAAACAGTAAAAGTGCTGTTGTGAGTCAAAACTCTCAAATTCGAGTTCCATGATTGCGTGAGGGGATGATGTTGAGAGTGCGGGTTGGCAGTGAACATAGTAATGAAGTGGAGAAAATGAGTTGTAAGTGGGGATAAGAGATGGTATATAAGGGAGTGAGATTGAGTAAAGATAGCTGAGTGATGATGTGGAGGAGAGGTGGCTGAATGGTGATGAGGGAAGGGGTGCACTATAGTGCGCATTGAAGTGTCGGGGGTTGTGTGCTAAGATGAGATGGATTGTTGAGGTGTGAGAACAATAATGTTAGGCTCATGCACAATCTAATGTAGACGGGAGAAGACTTGAATATTACTATAGAGAAGTTAAAGTTGTCCTTTCTCAGATTAGAATTGGGTGAGAGAGCCTCACATTTCGAAAAAGAATCAAACTTGAGATTCGGACTTGAATTAAGCATGCGAAAATTCATCTTAAACTTTTGCGAAGTAGTGCAATTATTGGCTACAACGAAATAGCGATTACAACCTTAAGCGATGAGTAAGCTAGGAGATAAGAAGTTGTTGACGTCGAGGAGGCTGAAATAGCTTATAAGCATGTTGCGTGGAGAAAATTAGAAAGTGAGTGGACGGAATCAAATAAAGGAAATTAAAAATTATTAACCTTTGTTTAATTCCTTCTGCTCACTTTCGAACCACGCTAACTCATGCTTATCAGCTATTTCAGCCTCTTTGATGTAACTAAACTCCCCGCCTACTTATCGCTTAAGGTTGTAATCCCTCTTTCGTTATAGCCAACAATTGCACTACTCCGCAAAAGTATAAGAAAAATTTTTGTGCGCTTAAACTAAGCCCTAATCTCAAGTTTGATTTCTTTTCCAACTGCAAGACTCTCTCACCCAATTCTAACCTGCGGAAGGACAACTTTAACTTCTCTACAATAATATTCAAGTCCTTCTCCAGTCTACATAAGATTGTGCTTGAGCCCAATATTGTTGTTCTGACACCTCAATAATTCATCTCATCTCATCTCACCACACAACCCCAGACACTTCAATGCAAACTACAGTGCACCCCCTTTCCTCATCACCATTTAGCCACCTCTCCTTCACATCATCACCCAGCAACCTCTACTTAACCTCAGCCCCTTCATATACCATCTCACGTTCTCACTTACAACTCATTTTCTACAATTGATCGCTACTTCACTACCCACCCATACTCTAGTACCATAGCCTCACGCTAGCATGAAACTCTTAGAATTCGAGGGTTCGACTCACAACAACACTCTCACAGTTCATTTCCTTACTCGAAACACTATTGTGGCTGAGTACAACTGAAGTTGGTCTTTTGTTGGCTACTTCAAAAGTAATAACATCCTATACTTATGACCATGCTTGTGATTCTTCCTACTATTGGAATGCGATTGTTCACATCCACGAGTTTGATAATGTCTACTTATAATCTTCCTTTTCTACCCTCTCCTTGACCTAGCTAACGTTGAGAGTCATTCACCATGGGAATTCGAGGATTATATCCATCACCTTGTCAGTTAAGAACGTAACCTAAACTTTCACACTCTGGTGATACACTTTACACCCACTTGGATTAATATATGGGTGGTACCACTAGAATAATGGTCTTACGCAAACCTCATGCGTATTGCTCGAGTTGCGGGGTCTACTGTTGGTTATCTCCTCACTCTCACTTGAGTGTGACGAGTTCTGCTTTGTTTGTGCTTACATTCAAGTTAATTTTTGCACTTTTATTTTTCAGCTCTTATTCTTTCTGTGTTAGCACAAGACATTGAAGCTCACACCATCAAAATTTCTTATAAAACAACCAAATTGTCTATATTATTTGTGGTGGCATGGTCATTCCACCTTGGAGTATAATTATTCTCCTCAATAGGCCCATCATGATCATGTGGCCACGCTGGCACACTCACGTTCCCCGCCCTCAAACTACTCTCACAATCGTAACCCCCCTTCTTGGTCCTATGGAAATGGGGATTTACCTACTTGTTCATTGCCTCTCAAACACCCCCCAGTTCCACTTCTTCAAACCCTCTCTCTGCTAGATCCTACACCCCCACATCTTATTATAACCAACTCATTGCCTCCTATTCACCCCGAGTTCCAATGCTTTGAACCGCTCCTCTGCTAGATCCTATACTCCCTCATCTTACTATAACCAACCCATTGCATCCCATTCACCCTCAAGTTCCACTGCTTCACATTGCTCTTCTCCACAAGATCCTACACCCCCTCATCTTACTATAACCAATATTTTAAGGCTACTCCTAATCATGCACCACAAGCACCTTAGCTGTTGCAATTTTAAGACTTCAATCTTTCTCTGTCTGAACATGTCTCTACTGCTGCAATCTCTATTTAGTGTCACTCCTCCTTCCTGAGGGATTCTCTTGTAGATAATCTATGGGAGAATACTAGGGCGACGAATATTTGTAAGGCACGTGAAAACATCGGTCCCCCATGCAAAAAATAATTTGTTGAATGACAAATTCAGTAAAAAGACACTAACTCCACGCGTGAGACCTACCACTACTAAGATGGCCTTAGGAGAGTTATTTTTAACTCTTACCCGCAAATATCTGGCCAGGGCCCAAATTCACCTTATGAGACTAGCTCAAATTCACCTAAGTTATTAATTCATCTTCCCCTTTCAAGACGAAGAGACAAGAAAACCTTCTTGCCACTTCTTCCTCTGCCCCACCTCCACAAAAAGTCTCACCTCTTTAACACTACAAGTCTCTACCTTCACTTTTAATCAGCATTGTTGTCCTCCTCTAGTGATACCGATATCAACACCTAACCAAATCCTCCTCGGTCTAGCCAAGAACAAAATCATCCCCATGATCCATCACCCATTCCTCACTGCTACAAGTCATCCTGATCATCTAAAGGAATCAATCCACCGCTACCTCAGCTTGATCCCTTCATCGCAATGCACACCCTATGACATCGGCTGCTTGGCTTCTCCATCATCCTCATAGCTTGCACACTGTTGAGACTACTAAGCAATCTCTAGACAACCATCTTCTTCGTGTCTCTATTCCAAAAGGATGTGCTTTTCCATACTATGGACGAGATTATTGTTCAACCGGCCTCAGCTTTCCCTGCGATTCTAGCAGGATTTCTAGCTATTGGGCCAACCATCTCACCATCACCATCTTTGAACTCAGGGGATGCCTCTAAATCTTCAATTTTGAAATCCACTCCGAAGGGCAAAAGAGGCCGACAGGCCAAAATCCAGCCACCCAAGCTACCAAGGCTTTGTTCAAAGTAACTTATGCTAAGCGTGTTTGATGTAATACCAACCTACATCGCAATCACCTTCAAATCGTAACCAAATTTTGAAATTGAGAACAGGATAAGATTTTGGGTTTCCACCCCTTACGCGGGCTTCTCACCCAAAATTCGAGAGCAGATAAACTCAAGAATTAAACCGGATAATTTGAGAAAATTTTAATCATTCAATAATTTCAATAGAATAGTCTAGGGGGCCTCATATAGGTTTTACAAAAGAGGACTACTGGGAATAACCAATGTGGTACAAAACGCCGACAAAAGAACACCTACTACAGAAAATAAAGCTAAAATGAAATAAAACAGAAACAAATCCAATCAAAAGCCAAAGAACTACAGTGTGTCGCTTCCTGAAGTATACTCGATCGAATCTGCCCCTGAGCGGCATGATGTCCTCATCAATTCCCCCCGGGTGGAAAGGACTTGACCCCGTCGAGTGTGGGGGACAGAACTGCTACTGGCTATGATAGCGTTCCAGTCGATCGGGATCAAGATGCCGGAGGTCTTCCTCGGTAATCCAAGAATTTTCTGAATCAGGTTTTCCCGTCCACTTAATGAGATAGCGTCGTGTCCCTCCGTCTCTAGTAGAGACAATCTGATCATCCAAGATAGAATCTATAATTTCTGTTGCATAAAACAGTGTAGGGGGAAGTGAAGGTAGTGGGGGGCTCTCAGAAAAAAGGTCTTAGCTTGGCTCATCCACGAATGGGTCAGAAGGGGTATCAAAGGTACCTCTATATGGAATCAAGTCCTTAACATTAAAAGTGCAACTGATGCTAAAGTTTGGTGGGAGATCCACCACATAAGATTTGAATTGATTTTCTTGAAAATCTTAAAGGGCCCTGCGCTTCGCGCGTGTAATTTCTTCACGGTTCCCGGTGAAAACCGCTCGGGTCTCATGCGGACCATCACATAATCTCTGACATTAAAAGTTCTTAATCGGTGATGTAGATCTGCGGAAGCTTTATAATCAGTATTATTTTTCATTATCTTTTCTCTGATCTCCTCATGTAATGCACGGATATGAGATGCAAATGCTGATGCAGAGTCTGATACCCTAGAATGATGATGAGCCATGGGAATTAAGTCAACTGGTAGCCTGAGTTTAAAGCCATTGACTATTTCAAAAGGACTAAGACCCGTAGTCCTATTGACAGATCCATTATATACAAATTCAGCCATAGGCAAAATGAGATCCCAAGTTTTCAAATTTTCTCCAACTAGACACCTAAGGAGATTTCCTAGTGTCCTATTTACTATCTCGGTTTGGCCATCTGTCTGGGAATGAAAGGCTATTGAGAATTTCAGTTTGGTGCCCATCTTGTGCCAAAGTGTTTTCCAGAAGTAGCTAACAAACTTAACGTCCCTATCGGACACTATGATTTTAGGTATCCCACGCAACTTGACGACATTATCAAAGAATAAGACAGCTACTCGAGACGCATCTGAGGTCTTGGAACACGGGATAAAGCGAGCCATTTTCGAGAATCAATCAAATACTACTAAGATAGATCGTGTTTTTCTGAGTTTTTGACAATCCTAATATGAAATTTAGGCTCACGTCTTGCCAAGGGTAATTGGGTACTGGAAAAGGAGTGTAAGGTCTGGCAATCTGCTTTTGTTGCTTGGCCAGTTGGTACGTGCGACATTGGCTAACTATCTTAGCGCCATCTCTTTTCAGACTCGGCCAGTAGAATCAGTGTTCAACGGCCTCAATTGTCTTGTTCTGACCGAAATGTCCCGCCAGACCTCCAGCATGTACTTCCCAAGAGAGAAAATTCCTGAGGGACGTAGGGGAATACATAGCTTACGGAATCTGAATAGATAACCGTCTTGAAGGAGAAAAGCGTACATCTCACGAACAAGGCCGTCGCGTAACGTGACATAACTTTTTCAAAGTCGGGACATGAATCATACTCCTCTCTTAACCTCTCGAATCCAATCACTTCTGTGCTTATAGTTACTAAAGTCGTGACACGTCGGCTCAGCGCATCAGCGACCTTATTCTCGATGTCTGCTTTGTGTTTGAGAACAAATGTGTAATCCTCTAGGAACTCCACCTATTTACTATGTTTCGCATTCAGTCTCTTCTAGGAGTTGAGATACCTTAGCGCTTCATGATCTGAATACATCACAAATTCTTACGGTAACAGATAATATCTCCAGTAACGCAAAGCCTGTATCACCACATAAAATTTCTTGTCATATGTGGAGTATCGTTATCGGGCATCATTTAGTTTTTCGCTGAAATAAGCAACATGGTGGCTTTCCTGACTCAGTACACCACCTATTGTCAGTCCCAATACGTCACAAGTTATTTCAAAAGCTTTCGAAAAGTCAGGGAGACGCATTACGGGAGCTTCCGTCATCATCCTCTTGATTTCAGCGAAAGCCTTGAAGGCAGCAGGAGTCCACTGGAACCCCTCGCTCTTTAAACAGTCGGTTATAGGTGTCATAATAGCACTAAAATTTTTTATGAACCGACGGTAGAAAGTGGCTAACCCGTGAAAGCTTCTGACTTCCCTAATCGTTCGGGGCTGTAGCCACTCGGTTATTGCCTTCACCTTTTCAGGGTCCGCGAAAATCCCTTCGGATGACACCACAAACCCTAGGAAGATAACCCGGTCTATATAAAAAATACATTTTTTTAGATTGTCAAAAAACTTCTCAGTCTGGAGTGTGCATAAGACCTGCCTCAGATGTCCCACATATTGCTCCTGATTTTGACTGTAGATTAGTAAATCATCAAAATATACCACTACGAATTTACCGATAAACGGTCGAAACAATTGAGTCATCACTCTCATGAAGGTGCTAGGAGCATTGGACAGTCCAAAGAGCATAACCAACCATTCATATAACCCGTCTTTAGTTTTAAATGCGGTTTTCCATTCATCCCCTGGTCGGATTCTAATTTGATGGTATCCGCTCTTAAGATCAATTTTGGAGAAGACTGTGACACCTGACATCAGATCTAACATATCATCAAGACGGAGAATGGGGAAACGGTACTTGACAGTAATCCTATTGATTGCACGGCTATCCACACACATACGCCATGTACCATCCTTCTTTGGCGCCAAGAGCGCGGGTACCGCACATGGACTCAAGCTCTCTTTAATGAACCCCTTGTCGAGTAACTCTTCTACCTGCCGTTGTAACTCTGCATGTTCAGTGGGGTTCATTCTATAGTGGGGCAGGTTCGGTAAAGTTGCTCCTGGGACTAAGTCAATAGCATGTTGAATGTCTCGCATAGGGGTCAACTCACCTGGAAGATCTTGAGGGAGGGCTTCGAAAAACTCCTCCAGAATTGATTTAATGTGTTCAGGAATCTGCTCCTCGATATTTCGGTCAGCCTCTCGAGCCACGAGCGCATGACAAGTAGAACCCTCATGCAAGCTCTTTTCAATTTGATCGTGGCTAATCAAATTCATTTCCATCTTACTTTTGCCCTTATCACCCTTTTTTTGGGATCCAGGACATCCACTTTGTCTTTTCCTTTGTCAACCCCTTTTCCTCGGGTTGACGGTTTCGGTTGGTTCGGCATAATTTTTACCATTTTTTCATTATGGACGAACGAACACTGGTTGGTACGTCCATATATGGTCACGTCTAAGTCAAATAACCATGGTCGACCCAAGATGATATGACCAACATCCATGGGGAGTATGTCACACCACACATTATCTGTGTATGTGGCAAACTGGATGCGAATCTGACATCTCTCCTGAACATCTATAGATGTAGCGTCAATCCATGTGACCTTGTAGGGGTTTGGATGCTTCACCGGTCTCATCCCCAAGGTGGTGACTAACTTTGACGCAATAGCGTTGATGCAACTGCCACTATCCACTATTACCTTGCAGGTCCTGTTATCAATTTTTGTGCAAGTTTGAAATATGACAGTCCTTCTCCAGTCGTTGAGTGGTTCAGGCTGGGTTAAAGTGCACCTGACTACTCCTAATTGGGTGTGACCTACACTCGGGGGTAGGCTCGTCATTTTCACAGTTCTGATGCACCCATTGAATTCATATTCTTCGGCAGAAGCATCTGAGTCATCATCTTGCTGGTGCACAACCACTTCTCCATCATCCTCTCCTTCTATATCTTCAATGGGGATTTCTACGAAGAGGGTTTTAGTTTGACTTGGGCACTGGCAAGGTGGCCATACCCTTGACACCTGTAGCATTGAGTTCTTGGGTTGACTTTTTCGGGTTCACTAACCGTTCTCCTTTCAGATATGATGGGCCTTGCACCAGAAGGACCTGCTGGTTTGACGCTAGAAGAACTGGAGGCAGGTTTACTTGGGGTAGGAAGAGTTCGGTTGAAGCTTGGTTGGCTAGTAGTGGCGATTTTAGAATTATCCCTAAAGTTAGTTCGGTTAAAATAGGATCTTCTAGACTCATCTAAGTCAGTGACTAGCTGATATGCCTGTTTTAGAGTTGTGATGCCTCGAGCAATGAGCTCTCAGCGATAATCATCTTTAAGACCGGACCTGAACCTAGATAGGGTTTGTTCGGGAGATTCTAACTCGATAGCTCCACACCGATTCAAATATTCATCAAAGTTAGCAATGTAATCAGTGGCTGATTTGTTTCCCTGAGTCCATCGATTCCATTTGTCTAGTAATTGTTGACTGAATAATGGTGGAACATACTTCAGCATAAGGTTCTCTTTCATGCCTCCCAAGTATCCACTGGGTCTTCTCTTCTGTACCTCATCATCCTCTCTAGGTTTTCCCAATATTGTCCAGCTTGTCCTGTTAGTTTCATCACGGCCAGTCGAATCTTCCTTGACTCAGACATGTCATGCCAACAAAAATATCAGTCCATATCCAACTGTCAATCTATATAAACCTGAGGGTCCAAGCGCCCGTCGAAGGAAGGAGCATCGACTTTAACTCCTGATATACTGGACATCAGTGTCAGCTGTATAGTAGGGTGGAACTTGCTCACGCCTGGGAGACCTACTGTCGTTTCGAGAATTTTCCTCCTCCGTGATTCTTCTCCGATTGGTTTCTAGCCTACCAATTCGGGTTGCTAGATCCCTACAATTGACATCAACTTGATCCCTAACTTCTTGTAGCTGTCTGTCCATGTTTTCTATCTTGTTAAGGATTGTGTTAATGTATCATGAATGTTAGGGTCCATTGGTGCCGAAGTTTCTCCTACATAAAAAGTTCTACCACTTCTGTAGGCATGCAAGATCCTAACTGACCCTAAATGCAAGTTGTCCTAAAATGATATGTATGTTATGCAGGAGGGTCAGAGATTAGAGTGATGAAAGATAATACCAATTTTAAGCTATGTAGATTAACACGTGATTAAGAAAATATAATGTGGAGACAGTGATAAAGACACGTGCTGACACAGTTAACTCCAAGATAAACCAAGTGATCACAAATTCAAATTAGTTAAGTTGCACGATTAATATTAAGTCGGGTTACCACTCAAGGTCAGAATCACACAACTCACTTATTTAGTGGGCAACAGTCAATAAATTTTACCTTGCGACAGATTGGAAAGGCTAGCTATTTTAATTAAGTAGTAGAAATAACTGAACAGAATATTCAAAATTACCTGAGGAGGCGACCGTAGCTCAAACCTGAACGAGACTGCTGTAGGCGCGTAGTACTGGTCGTCACGAATCCACTGCCTCGAGAATGGCTCAATTTGGACTTGAAACAGGTTCTGAACGGCCTTCAGAAGTGTTGTGTTTCTGGACTGAGTCAAAAACTATCTGGACTGAGTCAGAAATTATCTGGACTGAGTCAACTCAATAAAACTCAGAGGATGACATCATCACTGACATCACTTAAGTGAATCGGGTCGGGTTCAGGTTCGAACTGCCCAACCCGGATCCGCAACCCATCCTGACCCTTCTTAAAACCCGATCGGGTTTGGATCCTCACCCGATCCCCCTTTTTCTTCTATTTTCACGCCGACTAGGGCAAGGATGGAGCGAAGGAGGCGGCAGCAACTTGATGGCGGCGGTCTGGGGCTTTCGCCGGCGAGGCTCCCACGACGACAAGGACGACGGTCAGCTCGGCAATTTTGGAGGAGTTGGCAGCAAGTCGTGGATAGACATCGGCGAGGGCGAGGAAGAAGAGTGGGCGCGGCATTGGAGATCTTCGGCGACGACGGCTTCATCGAGTGGAGGCAAGGGTGAAGACGAGGACGACAGTATTGGAGATCGCCGACGATGATGATGTCGGCGGGCAGAGGTAAGGACGAAGACGAGGACGACGATGTTGGAGATATTTGGCGACGACCACTTCGGTGTGGGAGGAAGGCGACAACTTCGCCAGTGGGATCTATAGCGATTGATGGCGGAGGGGGACGGCGACAACTGCTATGACTGGGACGGTGGTGTCGCCTAGATCGGATCTCTTCGACGGAGCGCTGGTGGTGGAGCTCTGTGGAGGTGATCAGACGAGGCAGTGCGGGTGGGGCAAATGAACAGGAGCTTTTGGGATTTGGGGATTTTTTTTTTTGATTTCTGGAAGGGAAAGATGAGCCCGGGAAGATGTACAGGGATTTTATTTTCTTTTTCTTTTTTTCTTTTTCTTTTTTTTGAATTTTCATAGTAGAAAATGTAAAATAACGGATTGGATTTTGTTGGAAATTTTGAAGGATTTTTTTTAATGGATCAAGGATCTAGATCTAGGGTTCGTTGCTGGAGAAGATTTGGAGGAAAAAAATATTTGAAGAGAATTGAAAACCAGGGCTCTGATACCAAAATGATGTGATACCAACCTGGATCGCAATCACCTTCAAATCGTAACCAAAATTTGAAATTGAGAATAGGATAAGATTTTGGATTTCCACCCCTTACGCGGGCTTCTCACCCAAAATTCGAGAGCAGATAAACTCAAGAATTAAACCAGATAATTTGAGAAAATTTTAATCATTCAATAATTCCAATAGAATAGTCTAGGGGGGCCTTATATAAGCTTTACAAAAGAGGACTATTGGGAAATAACCGATGTGGTACTAAACGCCCACAAAAAAAACACCTACTATAGAAAATAAAGCTAAAATGAAATAAATCAGAAACAAATCCAATCTAAAGCCAAAGAACTGCAGTGCGTTGCTTCTTGAAGTATACTCGATCGAATCTGCCCCTGAGCGGCATGATGTCCTCATCAGTGTTACTCACCTTCTTAAGACCATAAAGCCTGAGGTCCTTGGTGAAGGCGACCCCCCAACTTATGAGACTGCTTGTTTGGAATGTCTCTGGGACCAATAAACTGACATTACGCCCTGCACTAGACTCTTGCCTTCGTTCAGAGGACCCTGACCTCCTTGTTGTTTTAGAATCAAAGATCAACGACCTTGCCTCCTCTAATTTAGTGTCTTGGTTATCTGCTGTGTATATGTGGTATGTTGTCTCTCACGTCTGACTTATCTGGTGGGATTATTATATTTTGGAAACTGGTACTTGGTACATTTCGTTCTTTTAGTATTTCTAATCAAGCTATTCATGGTGTTTTACGTGATCCAAATGATTCTATATTTTTTGTATCTTTTGTATATGCTTCCCCTAACTATATCTATCAAAGAGAACTCTAGGTGGAATTGAGTTTTAATAGTTTATAGGGCAACCTTGCTTAGTCATTGGTGACTTCAATGTCATCCTCAGTCCGAAGTACAAATCACGTGGCATATCTTGGCAAGATACTCCGGAAACTTAGAATTTCAATATTTTGTTCAAGATTGAAACCTAATCCCCCAAATAATTGCAACTGGTGGCATATCTTAGTGCAATAACTATTCATCCTCAACAACCAGAAAAAAAATCATTTGTCCTCATCATTTGCCTACTCAGAATAGCTCTGACCATGCTACCACAGTACTAGATACTAAATCATCGGAAAGTTAACATTAAAGAGGAGCTTCATCTTCCATTCCTAAATCAACAAAATTTTCTAGAAATAATTCAACATGGAGAAATCAAATTCGGAGAACTCTTAATTAAAAGATAACCTTGAAACAGCTGGCATTAAGAGAGCTCTTAAACACTGGCAAAAAGATAACTGAAGGTTTTAATGTTAGAATTAAGCAAGTTAGTGATAAGATAGGGTGCCTCAGCAATGCGGATCAAAACACCACAATATCAAAAGCGAATGGCACCGATACAATAAATTGGTTGCACAATATCATAATTTACTAAAAGACAAGGCTTACTGGTGAGCCAAAAGCAGAATAGAATGACTTAAAGATGGAGATGCCTATACAACCTTTTTCCATAACATGGCTATAATCTGATCCTGGAAGAAGAGAATTCCACAGCTTGTCACCCCAACCTGCAAGGAAATAATTGGAATACCCCAACCATTAAATCATCTCAGACATCACTTATAGCAACACAGAAATGTGCCTCACCCTACTAAACCACCACCAGTTGACCCTATATCCATTCTTAATCTCATATCCAAACACATCACAATTCAGGCGAACAATTTCCTTCATCAGATTTTCAAGCAATAAAATAATTGTCACAAGACAATGCTCCAGGACCTGATGGATTCTCTACTGAAATCTACCAATCCCTTTGGCCGCAAAGTGGAAAAGAAGTCACAAAAACAGTCTAATACTTTTTACAAGAGGTGAGGTTTCCAAAAATTTGGCACTTAACAAAGATTGTGCTTATTGCTAAAGTAGCTAATCCCTCTATAGAGATAGACTTCCATCTAATCAGTTTACGGTAACCTGGTATATAAAATTTTATCTCAGATTCTAGTGAACCCTTGGAGACCGATTCTGGCTTCACACATTGACCAAACACTTTAGCTTCCTACCCAAATGGGACAATGTTGATAGCATCATGTTGGTATAAGAGATATGGAATTCAATCTAGACCTACAACAAGACACACAAACCTTATTTCCTAAGTAAATTTTGTTGTTGCGACAAACTGATATGCTTTTGATACCAATTGTTGTGTTCCCCAATTGATATGCTATGATATCAATTATTGGTAAGGTGCAACGGAAAGAAGGATCATCGAGCAATGAGAAGAAGAGATGATATATTCTGAAGTAAAATAATCAATACAATTTAGCGTGGTTCTACCGATCAAACAAATCGTGTGTACGTCTATGAGAAAAGAGAAGAGAAACTTTATTAAAACTTTAGAGGAGTACAATAAGAAACACTTACACCTCTAACTGAGAAAATTACAAGCTTTTTAATGGCCGCCTAAAACAGCGAACCCTTATGGCTATAATTTCTCTCATGAATCTCTCACTTTTCTTCTTGAATAACATCTTTTAGGAATTATTAATACATTGTTGTTGTTGTACATTGAAGGCCAATCCTAAGAGTTTATTTATAGACCATAGAACCATCCTAGTCCTATACAAACTCCAGCATATGAACAACACCATCTCAGAGAAAAAGAAAACTCGAATTCAACTTGAACTGGAAACAGAACCCAAAAAGAAAACTATCAGAACCGCCATTAGTCGACTATATGTGCCAAGTTAGTCGATTAATAAGTATATTAGTCGACTAATCAATACTATAAGTTGACTACTGAGATCACCCAACTTATTGTTGCATTTCAAGTCGACTGATTAGTCGACTAATGAAATGTGTTAGTCGACTAGATTGGATGCATCTCTTCATGCTCGTCCATTCTTCGATCTCTGAAGCTTTGTCTAGCTTCACGACATATTTGAGGGAAAATTTCTAATAATCTCCCCATTTATTTGAATACGTCCAAGTCCGAGAATATCCATCATGTTCTATGTGCTCACATCAATGCACAATTGAACAACTCTTAACTTCATCTCCATCTCACTACCTCTTCTCTATAACCCCTCATGAGGTTTACAACTTGATAAGATTGAACAACTTCAGACCCGAACTGAACTTGATCACCCAATGATCTCCTTGATCCACACAAGATTTATGAGAATTTGCTCCAACGCAGGAGTAATTATATGGACTTCCTTGTTGTGCGCCGGCGCAGCCTAGTCCCAATCTGTCTTATGGGTAAAATTGAACATCTGAGCTCGAAACCATTGTAGTCTCCGATTATTCCACAACCTCTGATTTTGAAGTCGAGGATAACTACAATCCACCAATTGTAACCTTCAAATTTCACAACATGTAAATATTGCCGACACACTCAGCCTGAAACTTCATATGGCCATCTTTGGAAACTTCTATAAGATCTTTAATAACTGAAATTGAACCATGTAGGGCTTCAAGAGAGATGAGATTGTACCTTGATTTGAAAACATAAAGAACGCCTTGAAGAGTAGTGATGCATCCATCATGAGAAATAAACTGGATTGTTCCTTCGCCAATCACCCTGCTCGTAGAAGAATTTCTCATGAAGACCACTCACCCTTAACCGAAGTGTATGAGGAGAACATCTTCCTATCAGAACGATATGCTTTGAACATCCAGAGTCAATAATCTATCATCTTTGTTACCGACTAAACTGTCTGTAACAGTTAGAATATCGTATTTATTTTCATCCCCTCTAGCCAGTTTAGTGACATTAGATCTGATTATTTCTTCTTTCGAGTCCAATAATTAACTCTAATGTGCTCCTTCTTGTGACTCCAGTTGCACATTAAATTCTTATGTTTTGAGTTACCCGTGGTTCATTATTATTCTTCTCCTTTGTAAAGTGAGCTTGCCTAGAATCATCGCGATGAGACTCACCTGTCAATTGGTTGTCAATTTTGTCCTTATTGAGCAGATGCTCCTTGACGACTTGATCTTGATAGTTGATTTGCCTCCATAGATGATAGCTTTCCTAAACCTCTTGTATGAAGAAGGTAAAAAACACAGTAATAAAAGTGCTTAATCCTCATTTTCTTAACTCTATCTTATCTAACTCATTTATAATAGAAAAAATTCTACAATGTGAGGCTCGATAGATGTACCTTCATGCATGCCATAGAGAACGAGACGTTGCTTTAGAATCAACCGACTCGCCAACGACTTCTTCAGATAATAATCTTGAAGTCGCTTTCACAACGCGGATGTTGCTTTCTCTGAAGAAAACTCATCCAACACTTCATTCAACAAGCAAAGCTGAATAGCCATCAAGGCCTTCTTATCCAACTTCTGCCAAGTTTCATCCTTCATATTTGTAGGTTTCTTTCCGAGTAGTGCTTTCTTCAACCCACTCTGGTCAAGATGGTGTTCATCCTAATTGTCACCTACTTAAATTGATAACACCACCGAAAGGGAGAGAAACTTTATTAAAACTTTAGAGGAGTATAAGAAAAAACACTTACACCTCTCACTAAAAAGATTACAAGACCTTTGATGGCCGCCTAGAATAGTGAACCCTTATGGCTAAAACTTCTCTCATGAATATCACTTTTTTCTTGAATTACACCTTTTAGGAATTAATAATTCATTGTTATTATTGTACATTAAAGGCCAACCCCAAGGGTTTATTTATAAACCATAGGACCATCCTAGTCCTACACAAACTCTAGCAATACAAACAACACCGCCTCAGAGAAAAAAAAAACTCGAATCCAACTTGAACGAGAAGCAAAACCCGAAAAGGAAACTATCAGAACCGCTATTAGTCGATTATATGTGCCAAGTTAGTCAACTAATAAGTATATTTATCTACTAATCAATGCTATAAGTCGACTACTGAGATCATCCAACTTTTTATTGTGTTTCTAGTCGACTGATTAGTCGACTAATGAGATGTGTTAGTCGACTAGGCTGCATGCATTTCTTTGTGCTCGTCAGTTCTTCGATCTCTGAATCTTTGTCTACCTTCACGACGTGTTTGAGGCAAAAATCCTAACAAATTTGATATAGAGAGAGAGCTTATGACCAATTAAAGTGGCACTTTGTTGAAAAAATGCTAAGAAGTTCCTGCCACTCAGAAATATGGATCAGATGGATAATGGATTCGATAACCAAGTTACAATATGTATTAACTCTGAATGGTCACTCAACAACACTCTTTAGCCCTTTGAATGGCTTAAGACAAGGTGATCCCTTATCACTATATATCTTCATTTTCTGTGTCAATACCTTATTGGTAACCATTCAACAAGAAACTCTCCAGAAAAGTATATCAGGTTTCTGATTCAAGACAGAAGGATTCCAGTATTCACAGTTCATGTTTGCAGATGATATCATTTTTATGAACAATGTTCACGATCAAGAGATGCAAAGCTAGAAACTCATTTTTGACAGTTACAGAATTTCTCTCGTGGCAGAAGATTAACATCCAAAAGTCTCTCATCCATCTGATTATTGACCATCTATTACTCCAAGACTTTCAAAACCTGAGGAAAACATGAAATATCTTGTACTGTCCCCCGAAGTTGGCTCGCCGGCCAGGGGTTTGCTCCCCAGATGTCACCGGTTCGAATCCTCTCGGGAGGACATTTGTGAAGGGGGTGTGTGTGTTAGGCTTGAGGGTAACATCCAGTTTGTTCTCAAAATGAAATATCTTGTACCTACAGGCCCGATCTGTGCAAAGAAACCAAAGGCCCATTGGTTTTCATCATGTTTGGAACAAACAAGAACATCCCTAACAGAATGGAACCGGAAAAATCTCACCATGGCCGGTTGACTAACCTTAATCAAATAAATGTTGGCTTGCAAACCACCATTCCTCCTTCTGGACAGTCCCAGTACCAAAGAACTTCATCAACACGATAGAGAAACACGAGACAATTCCTCTGGGGAGGGGACAATGCCAAGCATTTGGTCACATTGGAACGGGTTTGCCCCCCATATAGGTTAAGCAGATTAAATATCAGATCCTATGAGGAAATCAATTGGCCATCCTCTGCAAGCAGATATTCTAGCTTTTCGCTAATCAAACAAACTTGTTGGTGATCGTAATGGGGGATAATTATAACAAAACTTTTTCCAAACCCTCACCAACTTGGAGGACATTAGCCAAACTGGTTTCAACGATCCGGTCTCAAATAAAATGGTCCATAGGGATAGGTGACAACATCAGACTATGATTGGATCCATGGATTTGGGAAAAGCCGGCCTGCTGCTACCCACTCTCCATAAACTGGGATGACTCTTTTTACCTACCACTAAGCCATATACTGACAGACAGTGGATAGAGAATGGGATATTCAGCAGATATAGGACCTATTCCCTGAACCAATGAGGACAAAGATACTGCAACTATCAACGAACCCCTTACACATGGACACACCGTCTTGGCCTCTAACCCCGACCTCCACCTTTATAGTCAAGTCTGCCTACAGTTTTCTATGGGGTAAAAATCATGGTAGGATGACAGGAGTAAACAATTGGATCAGGGATGCCTAGATACCATTAAAAGTGGGAGCCATCATCTGAAAAAATTCTTGAGAACAGATTACCGATCAAAGATTTTCTCCTCAGACAAAATGTCCCTATTCAGTCAAGTACGTGTGAATTTTTTACATCACACAACCTGAAAACAATATCCCACCTATTTTGGGAACTCCTCATCTTTCCAAGAAATGTTAACAGGAATCCTAGATTGGTTTGGCCTGTGGACTCAGCTATCATCACTGAGCGGAATAAACCAACTACTAAGGAGACAGGGATTTTTACTGACAGGGATTACTTGTCCATGAATACTTCTATAAATTTTTAGACAATGATCATTATGAACTTTACGGTTTAGCTATAAGTGCAACAGAGAAGTTACTTGTGATAATGAGCTAATAAATAATGAAACTTTTAACAATTAGAAACTCTTTATCATAAACAATGTTTTATATGTGATCCGTATGCGTTGTTTGGTTATTAGGTCTGCATATAGCCAGGCCTAAACCAAAAGTAACAAGCTTTCCATGTGTAATGAGGAGGGTCGTTTCATTAGATTACTCAGTGAAATTTATATCCCTAAATGAAATGGTTCTTTCTTGCATATAAAGAACAATTGGGTAAACCTGCATGCATCTTAAAGGGCACGGAGAAAATAATTAAGTGAAAGATCAGATATGCACCCAGTTTGTTCCTTCGAGTTGAAGATAGAGAGAGGTAGAAGTGTAGCCAGAAATGATGGATGTAAATGCATACAGGACAACAATGGCAGTGAAAGGAGCTCCTCGGCTGTACGGGCGGAACAATCCAAGCAGTGCGAAAATAAAAGTGAGAAAAGTGCTGCATTGTACACCAAACAAATTCTAAGAAACAGGAAAAATTTTGAGCAAACTGCAAGCTAAAGACAATTTAAAGCTTTTTAACAGTCTAATATGTAAGTGAAACAATCAAATGTGCTAACCCCATACACTTCAATGCTAAGTGAGAATTACATACAGAGCAAGTAGTTGAGTGCCGGAACCAATGCAAGCAGCAAAAAGTGACTTGTTTTCTGGGAACCTAAAGATATCCCCGTGAATGTTCTTCCATCCAGTCTCATCTTGGTCATCAGCTGACTCCACATCATTAGTGTACCTTTGCATATCACAGAGAGCACTGATCAATCTAGCAATATAGCCTTTGTGAAGTGGAAAACAAAATGATCAAGATGCAAGTATGAGATAATACCTTTTGTGGTGTAAACTTGTTATAATTTTTCTAACATAGAAAAACTTGTTTTAATTAACAAATACAGTATCAATTTGTTTCCGAAAACTTGTAGCTTTGATGATAATATTATCTTCTTCTACAGTTGGGGGAAAGAGATGTAACTTCTGACTTATTTTCTTTGCAAGACCTTTTATCTACTACTGAAGAAAAATATCACGCTGCGAAGAGGTTATAACATGCAACTAAGACTATTTGACCCACACTTTATCAATTGGTTCTTTATGTATGTATTTCATAGGTTGTAAGAGGATTTTGCTAATCCAAACCAGATAACAGAACTTTAAAGGACAACTCAAATAAGAATTTGTAAATGAGGAAAGCTATTAGTGTACAGGCTGTTCAGATTCTAGAAATAGACTTTCAATAAAGTTAAGAGTCTTAATTTACATCTAATAATTTTCTTCTTTCCCTCTCCGATAAGTGGCATGGAAAGTATTCCGTGTGCATAAATTCTAAAAGAGGAGTTTTAATTTAGAGGTCAATAACAATTCTTACTTGATCAGATCATTCTTTATCACCCGCATTAGTATTGTAGCAAGGAAACCTGTCAAGAGAAGAACTATAACACAAGAATTCATTGTTGAGAACCATTGGACCTGATGGTGGTATCGCATTGATGCACTCTGCAAATATTTATCCATCCTCTTTTCGAAAGGTGTTCTTGTGCCCCTCCACATCACTGAGTATGTAAACTCCACCTCAATTTCCCTATCCTCAGTGATATCCACCACCTCATTTGCGTCCGTTTGAGAATTGATCTCAATGACACAATGATTGTTATAAAAGATGTCCAAGTGAATATGCCTATAAAGGAAGTACTGCATCGGATTAGTCTTCCATTTGCTGCGAACAGACCCAAGAAATGCCCAAATTGGGAGGTCATCGAAGTACATCTGAAAGTAGTAATCCTTGGCAATCACGCTCCTGAATCGGGCAACGTCTTCTTTCGTGAGCTTTTTCTTGCATAGCAATTTGGAGCTATGAGAGATGCGGAAGTAAGTCTTGTATGGAGACTCAACCAACCGGTGCCCGGTTAAGAACTCACCAAGGGCTTCTCTTATTTCACTCACATTTTCTGGAAATGAATTATAACATGCAATTAAAGGAAGATATATGGAAAAACATGAAAAGAGAGAAAAGAAGACTAGAAAGACAGAGAAGCATGCCTGATGAACAGAAGGGAAGATCAAAGTATGGATATGTCTCACTGAAATAAATGAGAAACAAACAAATTAGTAAATTGAAATCAACAACAATGAACCTAAAGTACTACGAATTCTTTGAGCAAGAGTAAGTTGAAGTTTTTTACCCTTTTTTTAAATAACTAGGGTATCAGACCTCTTAGAGGACCCTCCTAATTTCTTGGGCATGTGGTACTTCCTCATAAGATGACAATCAATAATCAGGTAAGCTGCCTAATCCGGATAAGGAAAATTCCTTTTGGGGTACCTCTATTTTAAATTATGAAAATCAAACTCAAGACCCATTTACTTGGAGAGTAAAACATTGGTCGTTTCACCTACCTCTTTTGGGTGTAATGGAGCCAAGTAATCATTTCAGATCAAAAACTTTGCTTATATTTTACTACTGTTATTCCTAAATTTAGTAGATTAAAATTTTGGATCTTTCTACATGCTAATAGGATCCACTTATCACATGAAATAAATTACGAATTTGAGAAACAATTAGTATTGGTAGTTATACTTTTAAGAACAAGTGATGGAATATAGGGGAAAATATAAATATTGCGTGGATAAACAATAGATAATTTTAACCAATATCATCATATAATGGAAGGTCATAACTACTAAAAGACACCGACTTTTAACCCTTCAACAAAATTTGGCATAGACATGACATATAATGTACAATCATTTATTTTATCTGTAAACTTAATATTAGACACAAACAATCGTATAATCCTTTATAACTTAATTTTCAAAGTAAGCATTTTCATATTAGCAAGCAAGAAACAAGAAGGGCATTAGTTCCCAAGAGTTCTGAACATAAAAAAATCACTGATATTTACCTAAATTATAATCAAAACCCACAAAAATGAAAAAGATAATGTATTACAAAGCAATCATGATCACTTGTTTAAATTACACAAGACCATCACATTACTGTCCATAAAACAATGAAATGAAATAACTTGAATGTCACAGTAGTGTGTTTGATTCACATTCCCACTAGCTAATTAACATATCAAGATCTCTTTAATTATTTGGGGCAAAAAAATAAGTGTTAAAAATTGGGAACAAATTAAAGTACCTTGGATTGTGGAAAGGACCCACTACATTCGCATAGAAAGGAACTGGATCACCAACCTCATACCGCTGCTGCTCTGAAAACACTCCCCTGCTCCCTAAACACACAAGAAACAAAGCGACCTCCAATAATAACCTCATCGCTCCTGCTCCTCGCCTCTCTCTCTCCCCCTCTCCCTCTCCCTTGTATCTTGTTTCTTTGTTTGGAGAAGACTTTGAAGTCATCACCCAAGACTTTGACCTGTAGGCCGGCCGTTGACGGCCCAGATCCCACATGAGGGGAACTGAAGACAAAGTCAGGGCAGGCCCAGGACCCAAATGACTGATAATGTTGTTGCTTACGTTGGGCTCAACAAAAGGCCTCCAGCTTGCTCAGGTTGTGACGAGTTGATTTGAGGTTTGGGAAGTGATAGGTTCTAATCTAGTCCCCGGCTTTTGTTTCACATAATAATAATAATCTACACTCTACAATCTATCTATTTACAGTTACTGTTATCTTAATAAAAGCAAATAAAAAACAGGTGCACATTTCTTGTCCCCATTCTATTTTTGACACAGGCAAGGAAGCGAACAACGCGGCTAGATCTCGTTCTAATACCAACGAACCCTAAATGATGACTTTATGTAGGAAAACACTCTAATTCACGAGCAAAAAACTCAAATCTACGAGCAAAAGATAACAACTCGAATCCACAAGCAATTTAAAAGGATAAACTCAACAGTAATAATCAAAAGTTGAATATAAAATTTTACAAAGAATACAATGACCTTTTATAAGCTTAACATAAGTATTCTAATTTAACTAGAAAACTAAAATCAAACAAAAGAAAAAGAAAAACAAATTGATATCCAAAATGGACCCGAAAACTAAATCCTAAACAAAATCGGATGCTCTGATACAGAGGTCGGTGACAGAGTTAGTCGACTAATGATTTGCATTAGTTGACTAATGAACAAGTCCAAAAATTATCAACTCTCTGTTGAACCATATTAATCGACTACTGAGATTGAATTAGTCGACTACTGAGAGGGTTAGTGGACTAGTAAGTCGACTACTGAGAGATGTTAGTTGACTAAGCTAAATATGAAACTCTCTGTTGAGAGGACTAGTCAACTAATCTGAAGTACCAGTCGACTACTCTAGCTTTTCCTGCTGCCTTGATTTTGATCTGCCTTGATTTATCGACTAGTGGACGTTAGATGCTTGGCTTCTTACATCAATCCCTCCCTTTTTTAAAAAACTCGTTCTCGAGTTCCAATCAATAGAACCATGAACGATCCCACTTTTAGCAAACTCGGCTTGAGAAAAAGTGTGATCCCAAAATCTTGATTCGCCTCGAAATCTTGATTCGCCTCTATGATCTTCATCAAACTCCGTGTAGTGTTGCGTCATCGAATCTTCAATGTAATCATCATCTCAGATCGGTTGATAATTAATGTCAATTGGTTGATGCCCCTCTATAATCCAGCCATACATATATACCATGCTCCTATAGTTCATTTGGTTCGCCTCCATGAAGAAGATCTTTCAAAGTGCAAAATGAGATAAAACTTGACATATCATGCAGAGCACGTCGCCCCTACGTGCTAGGTGTTAGAAGTTGAAGAATTTAAAACTTGCATTTCTAGCACTCTCCTTCCACATGAAAGGATCTTTGTAACACCTCGATCATGGAATGCATACCCAGATACGTGTCCCGATTTTTCGCCCGTAATATTCTATTTTTTTCATATTTATTATTTGGTATTTGGCATGTAGTCCGTGGACCTGAGCCCAGCCGAGACTCGGACTAGGGCCCGACCTGATATTTTTCCCTTCCTTTCTATTTTTCTTTTCCTTTTTCTTTTTCTCCCTCCTTTTTCTTTTCCTTTTCTTTTTTCTTTTTCCTTTTTCCTTTTTTATCTTTCTTTTTTCTTTTCCTTTTTCCTTGCCTTTTCTTTTTCTTTTTTCCTTTTACACTCTTCACCTTCCTTCTCCTTTCTTCTCCTCTCCTCTTCTCTTCTACTCCCTTCTCCATTCTACTATCTCTCTCCCCTTATATATCACTTTCTCTTCCTCCTCCCCTCATTTCTTTCTTTCACTCTCTTTCTCCTCTCCCCTAACCCCCGACCACCCACATCTTTGCCGGCCACCTCCCCCTCCACTGACCCCTACCCTCGACCTCCCCTCTCCCTCTTCTCCTCCACCCGGCCAAACAACCACCATCTCCGCCACCAACATCACTCCCCACCACCACCCCCTCCATCCCACCACTACCTCCAACATCATCACCACCCCTCCCCTTGGCCGCCCCCTTTTCTCGGCCACGCCCTCCACCGGCCACCCCAAGCTCGCGCCACCTTGGCCCCTTCTCTCTCCTCTTTCTCTCTCCCCCTCTCTCTTCCATTTCATCTCTCTTCCCTTCTAGCGTTTTGCGTGTTAACTCCATTGGAGTTCTACCAGATTCCTCGTCGTTCTTGTTCATTTTCCGGTAACTCTAGGCGAGTACCTCGTTCTTTAGCCTTCGGGCTTAGCTTTCGGGCTTTACTAGCTCTGTTGGGCAGGTGAGCCTAGCGCTTTACCATTAGCTCCGCCACGAGCGTAGCTTCACCGAGTGCGTCTAACTTCGCCGCGAGCGTAGCTTTGTCGCGAGCGTAGCTTCACAGTATTTGTTTGCAAAGCGTTCATACGGTTGCTTCGCAGTGTGCATCTAGCTTCGCCGCGAGCGTGACTTCGTCGTGTTTGTTAGTAAACATTTATAAACTAGCTTCATCGTGAGTGTTAGCCTCGCCGAGTGTATTAGCGTCTGGTGCTGCATGCTAGCTTCGCCAGGAAGCTGGCTCCACCGTGTGCCTAACATTATGCTGACACGGCCTAATTTCACTCTAGCTTCACTAGCTCTGCCTGGATAATTAATAGTTTAATTAATTATTATTGTTATTATGGTTGTGAAGAGTTTAAAATGGTTTTGTACTAGTTTGGGATGATCCTGTATTTTGCCTGTACTGTTGAACTGCATTCGGTACCATGACACTTGACCTGTTAATTATCTAACACATGATTATCACCTTTACGTGGACTTGACACATTATCATATCATGTTACACACCTAAAGATCATGCACTCTTGTATCAGCATATTCCTCCTATTATAATATTCGTGATTAATCCCCGTAAATCTATCATCATGAACATTAATCTGTAATAATTGGACAACTTACATCGGGATGGGGCAAATTGATGAATATCAATATGTGTTCGTGTTTACAATGGCAAAATATTGTGTAACTAAAACTTTGGTTCTACCTGAGGGCCACCAAGTATTCCGGTGGGGTGTTCCAAATTCTATTCTTATTCAGAGCATACAAATAAGACCCATTTTGCCTAGCGATAGGTTTTAGCTCAGTACCGGAACATCTTGGGTCGTTGTCCTGGGTATGTATGGAGCCCATTGTAAACATAATTTGTTGATTGTTGACACTCTAAAAAAAGACAAAATTCCTAACTGGCCTGAACAATGTCTAACTTGTTGACATCTACAAAAGACAAGTGGCAGACAAGCTGACGATCAGTTCTTCACCCATCTCAAAAGGGACGTATCAACAACTTGGACTCTACTGATCTAGTGAAGCAGACAGTAAGCCAAGAAAAGCTCGTGAGAAGGCTCAGGCAGGTCCAGAGACACTAAGTTAGCTCAACACTTAGTCTCGCACGACCCCACGAGACAAGTCTCGCATAAGAAGCCAAAACTGCTTAGCATCACAGGAAGCTCCTTCACAGTCTCGCTGCGAGCAACTTCGTACAGGAATGCTCAGTTAACTCTGCAGAGAGTTGGTTTCGCTCGAAGCCCCATGCAGCTTCGCAAAAGGGTAATTGGTAGCTTCATCACAAAGATTATCTAGCTCCGCTGAAGAGCTTTCTTCTAACTTCGCCAGATGCTTCCCCCAGCTCCGCTGTGAGCTCAACGCGGCAGCTCCGCTGCGGGTCTTTTATGGTCATCTTTGACCAATCAAATCTCTAGATAAGATCAAATCCAATTAAGATCAAATCTAATTGAGATCAGATCTAATTGAGATCAAATTTGACAGTTGCTTGCCATAATCTTTTTTACTCTCCCAATTAGGTAAGAAGATCAGGGGAGATCTCTCAATCAGTTAAAGGGATATCTTTCACAAAAGGATATCTCCTAATTAATTGAAGAGATAAAGGGAATATTCCTCATTCAGCGTCCCACGCTACTTCGCAAAAGCGGTTTCTAGCCTCGCGGCAAGGCTACTTTCCAGATACAAAACAGATTGACTCAATCTGTTTCCAGATTTTCAGGGCCATTATACCCCTGTTCTCCCTATAAATAGCCCACCATAGGCAAAGGAAAGAGAGGACGGACGGACCGAGACCCCCTCGAAGAGAGGACCACCGGCGGACAAGAAAGAGGAAGCCAACAAGAGATCTATTCTCTTGCTTCCAAGAATTCAGAGAACTACTTCTCTAATCAGGGTGCTAATACCTTAAGATCTTCCTCCCTCTCAAGGAATCTCCGGAACCAGGCGAGAAGAGATTCCCAAGGGGAGGCAGTTTGAGAAGTAACAAGAGGGTTCTACCAACCTTCTGTTCTCCGATTCCCCGAACCAGGCGAGAAGGGAATCCCATCAGGCAGCAGTCCGATTGTCTGATCGATCGCATCGTCAAAGGGATAAAGTGATCGCACGCTGATCAGATTCCTACTGGCATACTTCCTTAGAAATCTCAGAGGAGATCTACCTGTAATCTTCTTCTTTCAAAGAATTACTTGTAATTTCGCTCCTCAACACTTTTTTGTAAGTTTTCCCCTTTGCAAAATCAATGGAAAACAAGATGGCGACTCCGCTGGGGATTTCATTCTCCACTACTGAGAATCAAGTATTGCAATACGACGATCAGACCTCTAGGTCTATTGCTAAAACGCCAGTCATTCGCTCTGGCCAAAAGAAGTTCGAACAACTTCTTCCTGGGGGTAGCAAAAATCCCCTACGTACGCGCAAGGAAGTTGGCGTAGCCAGAGCCCCTCTGGCTTATTCTTCAGAGTAGGTCTCTGTGGAGACAGATAAGGCTCTCACGAGCCTATTACGGTCATCTGGCGCAACAAGGAAGCAGGACCGCAATGCAACGGTCAGAATTCTGAGTCCGTTACTGTCGAAAATTTGGTCTTTCATTTTGACCAAGAAAAATTTGAAGAACTCCTCGCTGGGGGTAGTCCAATGCTCCATGCATGAAAGCATAAAAAGGTCACAATGACCAAGGTTTCGGAGCATAAACCGGAGGCAGAATTCTCCCAACTCCTCTCAGTCTCGTGCGAGGCAAGCCAGGTTCCCTGCGAACCTAAGTCCCCTCTTCCAAAGCAGATGTGGAGGCCGAAACAGAAAGCTTCATGTGAAGCTTCAGGCGTAGCTACGTCACAAGTTCGTCTATCCCGCGAAGACAAAGGCAAAACACCTGCCTGCTTCGTCGAAACTATCAGCCGCGAGGCTAGGGCGGCAATTCTGCCTACGCCCAATCCAGGAATAGAAACTCCTCGCGCCAACCTTATTCTTATGAGCGACACAACGCCAGTACCTCAGGGTACGCGTAGAGTTCTCAGCCGCCAAGCTAGGACTAAAGCACCCAGCGGTGCTAATCTTCTTCGCAGCAGGGTGCGGACAAAGCACCACGGTGTGTTCCGCTCCCCAGTTCATCAAGCACTAAGCTCGCTCTTCGCAACGGAGCTAAGGGATCATCCCTAAGTGTTGACAGCGGTGCTTATGCAGCTTCAGCACCCAAGGACATTCCCAAAGTTCTTACCTGCAAAGCTAGAGCCAAAGCACTATCTAGTGCTAACTACCTTCGCAGCAAGGAAGCAGACAAAGCACCACAGTGTGTTCCGCTCCCCAGTTCATCAAGCACTAAGCTCGCTCTTCGCGGCGGAGCTAAGGGATCGTTCCTAAGTGTTGATAGCGGTGCTTATGCAGCTTCAGCACCCAAGGACATTCCCAAAATTCTTAACCGCGAAGTTAGAGCTAAAGCACTATTTAGTGTTGATTACCTCTGCGATGATAAAAAGAGCAGAGCATCATCCTATGCGCAATCCAACAGAGCCTCTGCGCTAAACCGCTTAAGCCCGGCTGGGTCTGATTTGCGAGAATTCTTGACAAGCAAACGGAAGTCGGAATCTTTCCGGACTTCTCCCTCCTGTTGTCAACAAGTGGGATGTAAGTTGATGACAGTCCACTCAGTCCATTGCCTGCTAAGACCAACCCCCGCCTCTCCTCCAAGTCGACGATCAGTTTTTGGTCGACTATCGAACAAGCTCCTAGCAAGAGGAACGTATCGCAAGATCTATAAGATCTACCCTCTCTGTCTGTCAATATGATCGGAAGGGGGCGGGCAACACATAGGAGCAGACGAGCATCGCATGGCCCTAATTCCACTCCCTCCAGTTCTCCAGATCCAGATTATAGTCCGGGCCTTGGCGAAGTCTTGGTGCACGAAGAAGGCGTCTTCTGAAACACCAGATCTAGGGTTGCAATATCCTACAGTTATGAACAACCATCCTCCTCAACTACAGTAACCTCACCAGAACCAATGAGAAGATTATTTCAATGGTCCGATGAGGAGGACGAAGACAGTGGGTATGCCTCTTTAGTGACAGTCAGCTCGGTACGAACAGATAAAGTATCAGTGAATATGGCTGATAATGGTAATGAAAACCTCCGTCGATGGTTGGAAGCTCAAGAGCAAACCTCTAAGGCTCAGCAAGAAACCTTGGACAACATTCAACAAATGCTCGCCCAACTTCTCATTAACCGAAATAAAAATGATACCGGGAGTAATGAGGAAGAACATCATAGCAATAAACAACCCAAGACTGAGAAGTCGAAGGAAAATTCTTCTATGGACGCTGAAGTTCTTAAAGGCATCCAAGCTCAGATCGCGTCCCTATCTCAGAGGGATGAACTAAAGAAGGTAGGGACAGTCCGTCCTTACCCTTTGGAATGGGACTCAGTACCATATCCGCCAAAGTTCAAACCACCAACGTTACATACGTATGATGGAAAAAGCTCACCAAATCAGCACATCTACTATTTTCAGTCTCAGACCGGTAATGTTATAGACAATGATGCTATCATGACCAGACTGTTCATCGGCACCTGATGGGGAGATTCTGTCTCCTCGTTTTAAATAACCGCAAGTGCACGGTCGTTCGATATAGCACTTGAGGGTCGGTCCACAGGGACAGGTGGTTCTTTTGGTTTTGACACTTCTACACGAATGGATCAAAAGATTTATGGATTTTGAGTGAGTTATGTGATCTAATTATAATAAAAGAAAAGTCAAGCACCTAGGATCGAATCCCCTAAACTAGCATCAAGCGGTCAATTTTGATCTCCATACCAGTTTGTATTACACACCAAATCTCTATGTCTAAAAGGTACATTAATTCTGAACACTAGATTTAAGCACAAGCTATTATCCAGTTACATGGTCCATCAAAGATAAATTAACTAAATTAAATAAATAGCATAAATGCAATAGACCCTAAGCATGGACCATTAACCCCGATACATAGCCTGTCAAATAGCTAGTGACTCTAAAAATAATCTCCTAAAAGTTATAGGTCAATTGGTGTGCATACAGTCACACATAGGAGAATGACTCGGTCCACAAGAATTAAGTCTAGGTTCATCTCCCCTAAGCGCTTTAAACAAATTTAGCTACTCATGATAAAACTAACAATAAAATGAACTAATTAAATCAGTTTAAATTATCTAAATTTAATTCAATTACTGAAAATTCTAATTAATTAAACTAATGAAATCAAATTAATTAAAAAAATTAAAAAAATAAAAAAATTCACCTGCAGGGGGCGCCAGGGGCCGCCCCTGCCTCTTCAAAATGGGGCGCCAGCATGGCGCCCTTGCTTTCAAATGGAGGGCGCAGGATGCGCCCTCTGTATAGCCACAACAGAGGCGCCTGTTGGCGCCTCTGTAAGCGTTTTTTTTCTTTAATTATTCTTTTTTTGCTTTTTTTCTTTTAAAATTTAATTGTAAGATTAAACCAGCAATAAAAGGAAGAGAAATTTCAAAAAAGAAAAACAAAATGCTGTAAATAAAATTCTTACCTCTAAAACTGAGCTTGCAATTAGAAGAAAATAATTAGCCCTCAAGACATTGCAGAAAATTGAGAAAGTGGCCCAAAATCCATGGCGAGATTCATATCCTGGCACAAGTTTGAAGGAGGAAAAAATAAAACCTAAAAAAAAAAACCCTAGAAAAGAAAAAAAAAACTCCTCCAAACCCTAGCCTTTACATGTATATTTATAGGCTAGGGTTTTGCTATTTTACACAAAAGTCTAAAATAGTTACAAAATTAAAAGGAGAATCGTTAAATTAATTTTGCACTTTACATCTCTATCCATTTTGCGTTTAAGCCCCTGACTTTTGCAAAATTACGTTATTTCCCAACTGGCCTCGATCTCTTCCGAGTTGATCGTAAATTTCTTTGATCTCAGTTTTAGACGTTGATCCCAGTACTGTCAAGCCTCCTATCTCGCCTTCAACTCCTTTTAATGCGCTTTACGGTCTTGAAAGAGTGTTTTGTGGTCCAGTCTTCTCCTAATAACTTTGTCTGCAAAATAGACTAAAAATACCCGAGTAGCATTATTTATAAACAAATGATAGATAAATATGGGAATGAAAATGTGACAAAATCATGCAGATCAAATACCCCCATACCTATCTTTTGCTAGTCCTCGAGCAAAACTAATAAAAAGAAAAAGAAAACGCTAACTCACTTTCGTAGGAATCACGGTTACACTTAGCACGTGCAACAAGCCGTTAAACCCCTAGGTTACCCCTAGAGGACGAGTTTTGTCTCGTGAGGGTTTTCAGTGGATTACACCCACAAAATCCAAGAAAGTTAGAGATTAAGAAATAAATAAAAGTAAAATGAGGATAACCAAAAATCAAGAAAAGAAAAACAAATCAATTTTTTTTAATTAACTAGCTAGTAAGATCATCAATTTCCATGAGTTTCATTTTCAAGTAAAATCTCATTCAAGATATCATATTGGCTATAAAATAAAGTCTTAAATCCAAAACTTTACACCACCTGTCCTAAATTTCAGATCCTATGTACCCCGTGATCGTGATGTAGTTCTTAAGCTTGGGAATATTTAATTACAACTCTCATACTTTTTTTTCTATCTTTTTTTTCTATCTTTCGCGTAGATACCAAGGCTTCCTGAGGCTAAGGTACCTAGCTAATTGATAATCAAAATTATTATTATTATTATTATTTTGTTTTCAACTATCTTTCGCATAGATACCGAGGCTTCCTGAGGCCAAGATACCTAGCTAATTGATAATCAAAATTATTATATTTTTATAATGTCTTGTCCTATTAGGCTTTCTCAGCTACCCATATAGCGAGCTTTGGGTCAATGCGCCCAAACCAGATGGTCTTAGGGCAATAAGTGTAAAGACACTCCTACGGACTTAATTACTCAAGCAACTGAGGCCGCAAGACAAGACTTATTAATATTTATTTTATTATAGATTTTTTTCTCCCTTTTTTCCTCCTTTTTTTTCTTTTTTTCTTTTTTAATAGTTGCAATCAATATCACAAGCCTATGAACTAATAGTGTAAGTGCTATTGGGTACATAATCACTTAGACTAAGTTTAGATGGTATGTCCACTTTAGATTCTAATCTTTACTTTAAGATTTTATGATTCTTTCATTTTGATCTTACCTTTAAAATCCACTCATGGATACTAAATCACTCACATACTAGCTAATCATTTGCAGAAAATTTTCAACTTTTTTTTTTTTCTTTTTCTTTTTTTTTCAATTTTTTTTAAGACTCCTAAAGAAAATAAAGATAAAGAAAGGGGAAAAAATCTAAAAGCAAAACAAAATAAAAAAAAACTCCTAAAAGGAAAAAAAAATGTGAATCTCCCTCCTCACACCTAAACTGTGTCATGTTCTCATGCACACAAATGAATACAGAGATAAAAATAATGTAGCATGTAATTTATACATCCAAAACAAGCACACAATCATGATGATCCTTCAATCCAAGCATACAAAAGATATAGAAATATAAACAGTATGCTAGAATTAGAAATACTCACAGTGCAGTAGAAAATCAAGTTGTCGAATCAACGAAAATTCTCCATGTGTGTGGTGGATGTCTCCTTGCTTATCCTGTATCACTTGTAATAAACTCGGCACATAGGTTAGAGAAAGAGAAATAAAAGACTCACTAAAACTGACTCAACCAACTAAAAGAGAAATAAAAAGACTCAACAACTAAAAGAAAAAAATAATAAAACAAATATTTACATATGTACAATTTCACACCTCCCCCACACCTAGATCTTTCTAGGTCTATTCCCTCGAGCTCGCTTCCCATCATTCCAATGGGTTCTCTTTAATGGACAAAGTGGAGAGGTTAATCTTTTTGTCATCTTTAATTTCATCCTCTCCAGCTTGTTCATTACCTTCCTCCATCTCCTCTTTCTCTTCTTCCCATACCTCCTCACAAATTCATCATTTTCACACAACATAAATAGAGTGCCCGCAATATGATTGCCTATGAATTTAAGCTCATCCTCAAACATCACCTCAAAATTTTGATCAACAATTTTCTTTGGAGGTGTGTAACTAATCAAAGCATCCCTAGCCGGTTCATTCAAATATATGAGTTCGTCTTCAAATAGGTCTTCAGAGCTTTGATTAATTAGAGATTCTTGAATCAAGTTTTGAAAAGTATGATCATTGGTTGGCTCATCGAAAGTGAAGATACTCAAATCGAGTTTTGTTTTCTCAAAGGGAACTCTAAACTCAAGATCCTCAATACATGTTTTCTCATCATTGTGATCATACTCTTCAACAAAAAGCTCATCAAGAAACAAAGGCTCATTATCCATGTAGGCATTCTCACAATTTTGATCAGTGTGTTCCATTTTGTCCATATGAGTGGATGCAATTTTCTGCTCCTCAACACTTGTCTTTTAACAGAACTTAGAAAATTCATCCTCAAATTTCTCTTGAAATAAAAATTCATCATTGTCACATTCATCTTCACAATAAGATTCAACTGGCTCCACATGAGTTGTATGTGTAGCCAAATAATTTCTAATCACTTCATCTAAACACTGAGGATCATTATCATGGTTGTACATCTCATGGACCTTCACAACTTCCTCAACAGGCTTCTTATGTTCAAGCTCTTCAAATTGATCAAGATGAAATAATTGGGACTCGAAGGGCATCTCGATGGAATGATTAGACATGTCATTATGGCCAACGATTTGCTCTTTGGGTCTAACAGTTTGGCGTTTGTTCATCTTATGAAAGTTGATGTGCTCTTGAATGGACATGGGTCGAGTCGGCATTGGTTCATGAACTGGTTGACTAGAAAAGGGATTCTTCTCTTGCTCACTAACCAACTCATTTACTGGCCTGTTTAAGCAGTCTCTAGTGTTATAGAGCACTTGCTTTGAAGTTTGCCTGAAAGTTTCAAAAGCTTCCTCTAATGTTAGTTCCTTGTCCACCTGATTGTCATTTAACTCAATTTGTGAAAGTTGGTGGAACTCTTGAACTTGATCTGGACTTGTGGTTGAAACAGGTTGGTTGAGATGAGTCATTATTTTATCCATGTGAGCACATGCCTCGATTAACTGCTGATTGGTTTCAACTATAGTCTGTTGCATGGCTTTAAAACTCTTCTCTAATGTGCTTTCTTCATGCTCATTGTTAAATCCCCAAGACGGAGGTGGTGGTTCAATGTAGGACCAATTAGGTTGAGAATTCTGATATGATTGGTCCCAAGAAAATTGAGGACAATTCCAACCCTCTGAATTGAAGTTTGATGGATAAGGCTCGCTCGCAGGTCCTTAAAATGTGTGGAATTGATTTTGACCTGGTCCCAATGAATACCCTATCGAAGGACACTGTTCAGAAGAATGATTTGGATCTTGACAGTGATGGCAACTCATAGGATGGTATGAAGAAAATGAGTAGTTCGGGGGATGGATGTATTCATTAAAATCTGGAAGAGAGCTTGGTGGATGGAAGGGAGGGTCTGGCCTATAAAATGGATCGTAACCAAATGAATTTGGATAGGCCATGGGGAAAGGATTTTTTATTTTTTATTTTTTTAATTTGTTTTTTTGATTTTTTTGATTTTTTATTTTTTACAATTCGGTATAGGTGTCAAAACTAAAGATAGAACACCGTGACTCCAGCAACGGCGCCAAAAACTTGATGGGGAGATTCTGTCTCCTCGTTTTAAATAACCGCAAGTGCACGGTCGTTCGATGTAACACTTGAGGATCGGTCCACAGGGACAGGTGGTTCTTTTGGTTTTGACACTTCTACACGAATGGATCAAAAGATTTATGGATTTTGAGTGAGTTATGTGATCTAATTATAATAAAAGAAAAGTCAAGCACCTAGGATCGAATCCCCTAAACTAGCATCAAGCGGTCAATTTTGGTCTCCATACCAGTTTGTATTACACACCAAATCTCTATGTCTAAAAGGTACATTAATTCTGAACACTAGATTTAAGCACAAGCTATTATCCAGTTACATGGTCCATCAAAGATAAATTAACTAAATTAAATAAATAGCATAAATGCAATATACCCTAAGCATGGACCATTAACCCCGATACATAGCCTGTCAAATAGCTAGTGACTCTAAAAATAATCTCCTAAAAGTTATAGGTCAATTGGTGTGCATACAGTCACACATAGGAGAATGACTCGGTCCACAAGAATTAAGTCTAGGTTCATCTCCCCTAAGCGCTTTAAACAAATTTAGCTACTCATGATAAAACTAACAATAAAATGAACTAATTAAATAGTTTAAATTATCTAAATTTAATTCAATTACTGAAAATTCTAATTAATTAAACTAATGAAATCAAATTAATTTTAAAAAATTAAAAAAAATAAAAAAATTCACCTGCAGGGGGCGCCAGGGGCCGCCCCCTGCCTCTTCAAAATGGGGCGCCAGCATGGCGCCCCTTGCTTTCAAATGGTCTGCGCCCTCTGTACAGCCACAACAGAGGCGCCTGTTGGCGCCTCTGTAAGTGTTTTTTTTCTTTAATTATTCTTTTTTTTGCTTTTTTCTTTTAAAATTTAATTGTAAGATTAAACCAGCAATAAAAGGAAGAGAAATTTCAAAAAAAGAAAAACAAAATGCTGTAAATAAAATTCTTACCTCTAAAACTGAGCTTGCAAGTAGAAGAAAATAATTAGCCCTCAAGACATTGCAGAAAATTGAGAAAGTGGCCCAAAATCCATGGCGAGATTCATATCCTGGCACAAGTTTGAAGGAGGAAAAAAATAAAACCTAAAAAAAAACCCTAGAAAAGAAAAAAAAAACTCCTCCAAACCCTAGCCTTTACATGTATATTTATAGGCTAGGGTTTTGCTATTTTACGCAAAAGTCTAAAATAGTTACAAAATTACAAGGAGAATCGTTAAATTAATTTTGCACTTTACATCTCTATCCATTTTGCGTTTAAGCCCCTGACTTTTGCAAAATTACGTTATTTCCCAATTGGCCTCGATCTCTTCCGAGTTGATCGTAAATTTCTTTGATCTCAGTTTTAAACGTTGATCCCAGCACTGTCAAGCCTCCTATCTCGCCTTCAACTCCTTTTAATGCGCTTTACGGTCTTGAAAGAGTGTTTTGTGGTCCAGTCTTCTCCTAATAACTTTGTCTGCAAAATAGACTAAAAATACCCGAGTAGCATTATTTATAAACAAATGATAGATAAATATGGGAATGAAAATGTGACAAAATCATGCAGATCAGCACCTTAAAGGGGGTAGCATTTGACTGGTTCCGAAGTCTCCCTCCGGGCTCTGTCAATTCCTGGATCGACCTGAAAACCTGATTTCTTTCTCATTTCTATGAGGACGATACCGAGGTATCCATGGATAAACTTCTCTCTACCGTACAGAAGAAGGACGAATCTGTCCGTGACTATATTGAGCGGTTCAGAAACTTGTCTCTGATGTGCCCAGTAGGGATGCCATTACCCATACTCTTACAGACATGCAGGCATAACTTCTTGACCAAGTAGAAATTCGCATGGGAGCTGTCAAAGCCCATACCTGGAAAGAACTGGTCGAGCAAGCTGAGATAGCCGAAAAGTCGGCTAAAAAGTTCGAGCCATCTACCCCTAAAGGCAAATGGGGTATGAATAATAAGGGACACGGCGACATGACATAATCTTCCCAAGCCAAGGGAAAAGAGACTATGTCCGTCGAATTGTCGGGGGATAATCATTCGAAGGCCAAGAAGAGCGGCTTCAATAATCAGGAGTCTAAGTTTCCTTCGAAATAATACTCCTTTAAAGATGAGCAGGTTGTCGCAATATTCCATTTATTACACAAGGGGAATAAATTGAAGCTGCCAGATGTTCGACGCCCTAACGAAGTGGGACGCACAAGCGATCCTAATTATTGTCTCTTTCATAGGATGATTCATCATCCGACTGACAAGTGCTTTGTTCTCAAAGACAAGATCCAAGCTTTAGTCGAAGCCGGAGTTCTGACTCTGAAGTCAGAATAAAAGAAAGTCACTGCGAACATGGTGACCCTCGAGTTCAGCAAAATCCCAAAAGTCACAGTTCCTGATGGGACCTTTCCAATCCCTGCACCACGGTTGGAAGTAAAGCATCCTTCAGCTAAAACTCAAAAGAATAAGTGTCTTATTCCCTTGACACTGGAGACAGGAGAAATCATGTGGATACACCCAGACCTTGTCCAAGATGAACAATGGGATTCAAAGAAATCCAAGTCGAAGGATAAATCTTGCAATGTTATCTCCATCCTGCCGGATGATGGCAATATCACAGCAGCTTCTCTCAGCGATTCCGAATGGGAAAAGCACGCTTGTACGACGCAGGCTGATGTACCTCAGCTGACAGGTACTCGATCCGAAAAATCATACTTTAAACAGTATGAGAAAGCTACTGACGAGACACAATAGCAGACGGTGTCAGTACAAATATCCACACCGGCTCCGCTCCCGACGACGGGAAAAGAGAAGCAGAAAAAAATCCGGTTCGACCATGTCCTGAAGAAGCCTTCAGGCCCAGGGCTTAACATGCCCTTTCGTTTTGACATATTGGCCTAACTGGCTAATATCCCAGCTCGTATTACCATACACGAGCTCCTTCGTCTCTCGAATGAGACAAGAGAAGCACTCAGAGATTCACTGGCTAACTCAGAATCATTCCTGACATGTATGCCAGAAATCCCTAAAGATGACCTTCAGTCTTCTTGCCCCGAATGTCATCATGTGCAATCAAAGGTACCTGCTATTACCTTCACAGCGGAGGATTGTCTTCTCAAGGATAACAAGCACGATCGACCTCTGTACTACATCGGTTACATCGGTTCGACATGCATTGAAAGGGTACAGGTTGACCTGGGGTCTGCACTCAGCATCATCCCCAAAAGGCTCCTCTACTTCCTTGGCATACCACTATATAGGTTTGTTAACACTCTAAAAAGACAAGATTCCTAACTGGTCTGAACAATGTCTAAATCTACAAAAGACAAGCGGCAGACAAGCTGACGACCAGTTCTTCATCCATCTCAAAGGGGACGAATCAGCAACTTGGATTCTACTGATCCAGCGAAGTAGACAGTAAGTCAGGAAAAGCTCGTGAGAAGGCCCAGGCAGGTCCAGAGACACTAAGTTAGCTCAACACTTAGTCCCGCACGAGCCCACAAGATAAGTCTCGCATGAGAGGCTAAAATTGCTTAGCATCGCAGGAAGATCCTTCATAACTTCGCTGCGAGCTGACTTGCAATTTCGCTTGCAAACGCTCAGCTAACTCCGTAGAAAGTTATCACAGCGCAGACGCGCAAAAGGCTGATTGGAAACTTCGCCATAAAGTTTGTCTAGCTCCGCTGAAGAGCTTTTTTCTAACTTCGCCAGATGCTCCTTCCAGCTCCGCTGTGAGCTCGACGCGGCAGCTCCGCTGCGGGTCTTCTATGGTCATCTTTGACGAATCAAATCTCTACATGAGATCAAATCTAATTGAGATCGAATCTAATTGAGATCAAATTTGGCAGTTGCTTGACATAATCTTTTGACTCTCCCAATCAGGTAAGGAGATCAGAAGAAATCTTTCAGTTATTTGAAAAGAATCAAGGGCGCATCCCTCATTTAGCAGAGCAGATCAAGAGATCAGCACTACTTTCTATTCCTAGCTTCGCAAAAGCTATCTCTAGCCTCACGGCGAGGCTACTTTCCAGATTAAAACAGATTGACTCAATCTGTTTTTAGATTTTCAAGGGACAATTATAACCCTGCTCTCTCTATAAATATCGTACCAAAGGCGTACAGAGGACGGACCGAGACCCCCTCCGAAGAGAGGAAAAAAGACAGAGACCTACTCTCTTGCTTCCAAGCATTCAGGGAACTACTTCTCTAATCAATGTGCTATTACCCTAAGATCTTCCTCCCTTTCAAGGAATCTCCGGAACCAGGCGAGAAGAAATTCCCAAGCGGAGGCAGTTTGAGAAGTAACAAGAGGGTTCTACCAACCTTCTGTTCTCCGATTCCCTGAATCAGGCGAGAAGGGAATCCCATCAGGCAGCCGTCCGATTGTCTGATCAATTGCATCATCAAAGGGATAAAGTGATCGCGCGCTGATCAGATTCCTACCGGCACACTTCTTTAGAAATCTCAGAGGAGATCTACCTGTAATTTTCTTTTTTTTTAAAGAATTACTTGTAATTTAGCTCCTCGACCCTTTTTTGTAAGTTTTCCCCTTTGCAAAATCAATGAAAAATAAGATGGCGACTCCGCTGGGGACTGCATTCTCCACTGTTGAAAATCAAGTGTCGTAATGGGATGAACAGACCTTCGGGTCTACTGCTGAGTGTAAGGAAGTCGGCACAGCCAGAACCCCTCTGGCTAATTCTTCAAAGTAAGTCTCTGTCGAGACAGATAAGGCTCTCCGCAAGCCTACTACGGTCTTCTGGCGCAACAAGGAGGGTCAGGATCTTGAGCCTATTATCTTCGAAAACATGGTCATTCATTTCGACCAAGAAAAATTTGAAGAGCTCCTCTCTGAAGGTGGTCCAATGCTCGACACACGGAAGCATAGGATGGTCTCAGTGACCAAGATTTCAGAGCAGAAATTAGCCCTAGACGGGCAAGCAGCCTCGCGCGAGACTAGCCAGGTTCCCTGCGAATATAAATTTCCTCTTCCAAAGCAGATGTGAAGGTCAAAGCAGAAAGCTCTCTATGAAACTTTAGGCGTACCTATGCCACAGGCTCGCCTATCATGCGAAGACAAAGGCAAAAGGCCTGCTTGCTTCGCTGAGGCCATCATCCGTGAGGCTAGAACAGCAACTATACCTTCGCCTAGAGCAGTCACTCCTCACACCAACCTTGTTCTTCCGAGCGAAGCTGCTGATGACATGGCAAACACAATGCCAGTACCTCAGGGTACGCGCGGAGTTCCCAGCCGCCAGACTGGAACTAAAGTACCTAGCAGTGCTAATCACCTTCGCAGCAAGGAAGCGGATAAAGCACCACAGTGTGCTCTGCTCCCCAGTTCATCAAGCACTAAGCTCGCTCTTCGCAGCGGAGTTAAGGGATCGTCCTAAGTGTTGACAGCGGTGTTTATGCATCTTCAGCACCCAAGGACATTCCCAAAGTTCTTAGCCGCGAAGCTAGAGCTAAAGCACTATCCAGGGCTAATCACCTTCACAGTAAGGAAGCGGACAAAGCATCACAGTGTGCTCCGATCCCCAGTTCATCAAGCACTAAGCTCGCTCTTCGCAACGGAGCTAAGGGATCGTCCCTAAGTGTTGACAGCGGTGCTTATGCAGCTTCAGCACCCAAGGACATTCCCAAAGTTCTTAGCTGCGAAGTTAGAGCTAAAGCACTATCCAGGGCTAATCACCTTCGCAGCAAGGAAGCGGACAAAGCACCACAGTGTGCTCCACTCCCCAGTTCATCAAGCACTAAGCTCGCTCTTCGCAGCGGAGCTAAGGGATCATCCCTAAGTGTTGACAGCGGTGCTTATGCAGCTTCAGTACCCAAGGACATTCTCAAAGTTCTTAACCGCGAAGCTAGAGCTAAAGCACTATCCAGGGATAATCACTTCGCAGCAAGGAAGCGGACAAAGCACCACAGTGTGCTCCGCTCTCAAGTCCATCCAGCACTTAGCTCACTCTTCGCAGCGGAGCTAAGGGATCGTCCCTAAGTGTTGACAGCAGTGCTTATGCAGCTTCAGCACCCAAGGACATTCCCAAAGTTCTTAGCCGTGAAGCTAGAGCTAAAGCACTATTTAGTGCTAATTACCTTCGCGGTGATGAAAAGAACAAGACATCATCCTATGCGTAATCCAACAAGCCTCTGCGTTGAACCGCTTAAGACCGGCTGGGTCTGACTTGCGAGAATTCTTGACAAACAAATGGAAGTTGAAATCTTTCCAGACTTCTCCCTCCTGTTGTCAACAAGTGGGATGTTAGTTGGTGACAGTCCACTCAGTCCATTGCCGGCTAGGACCAATCCCTGCCACTCCTCCAGACCGATGATTAGTTTTTTATCGACTATCGGAACAAGCTTTTGTGAAGCATCGTAAAAGGAGCATATCGCAAAATCTGTCATCTGCATCCGTTAATATGATCGGAAGGGGATGAGAACCACGTAGGGACAGACGAATGTCGCATACCGCTCCCTCCAGTTCTCCAGATCTGGACTATAGTCCGGGCCTTGGCAAAGTCTTGGTACACAAAGAAGGTGTCTTCCAAAATACCAGATCTAGGGTCGCAATATCCTACATTTATGAGCAGCCATCCTCCTCAACTACAGTAACCTTGCTAGAACCAATGAAAAGATTATTCTAATGGTCTGATGAGGAGGATGAAGACAGCGGGTATGCCTCTTCACCGACAGTCAGCTCGGTGCGAACGGATACAGTGTCAGTGAATATGGCTAAAACGGTAATGATGACTTCCGACGACGATTGGAAGCCCAAGAGCAAACCTCTAAGTGAAAATCACCTAGAGGGGGGGGGTGAATAGGTGATAATGCTAATCTAATGAACTTAATGCGGAATTTAAAAACTAATTGCAATTACAACAATTAATGCAACCAACAAACGATGCACACACAAGCTAGCCAAGCATATAAATATGAATGATCAATATGAAATGATGCAAGGCACAAAGTAAAGAGAGAGAGAGAGAGAGAGAGAGTAAGAGTCAAGGGATCAAGCGCAAACAACAAGATATGTTTCGAGGTTCGAGCACCCAGCTCTACATCCCCGCCTTCACCCAGAAGGATTTCGAATCTACTAGCTTGTCCACAAATGACTCCCACACAGGGAACCTCCACCGAGGATTTGGGCAATACAATCACAAGGAGTACCCAACTCCTCTCCTTACAAACACAACCTCCTCCTTGAGGCACAACACCAAGCCAACAAACAATCACCTCACAACTTGAGGGATTAGCACAAAGCTTACACAAGGATCACCTCACACCTTGAGGGATACAACCCAATAGCACAACCTCCTCAACACAATGAGGGAAAGGCTCAAAGCCAAGCTAAGATAGGGTTTACAACTTGGTGATCAAAAGACCACAAACAATCTCTTTTTCCCACAAACACAAAGACCCTATAGATAGGATAGAATGAAGCTCAAGTGTGGAAAACAAAGTGTTTAAAACAAAGAAAAAATCACTTGGGAAATCTTCACAAAGATATAGAATGAGTAGACCAAAACAATTCCCAAAAGACTATTTTTCTTTGAAATATTAAACACTTTAAAACAAGAAGATTGATCTTTTTAGCACAAAAAAACTCTTTTTAAAACTTGTTTAAACACTAGAGAAAGCTCAGAAATTTCGTCCAAAAATTCTTAGAGAAAACAGGCCATTAATGGGGTATTTATAGCCCCTAGAAAAATATAGCCGTTGGCAGCAAATTCTGCCAGAAATGAACTACCGGTCGACTTGTCGGTCGACTGGCCAACGGTCACTTTTGACCGCTGGCAGCTACCGGTCGACCGCTCGGTCGACCGGCCCCAGAAATAGAGAGCAACGTCTCTCTTGCCGGTCGACCGCTCGGTCGACCGGGAGCAACCCGAGAGCAACCTGCTCTCAGTCGGTCGACCGGCTTATGGGGCAGCCAGCGTGCACGTATCCGTGCACGTCGGTCGACCGGCTACTTGGTACGGTCGACCGTCCGGTCGACTGACCTAGCCTGGCAGAGGCAGTTCTGGTCAGAAAAACATGTTATTTTTAATTCTAAAAATTCCCTTAAATTCTCTAAAATTACACAAAAATAGTTTTATCATTTTACATTGAAATATAAACTTGTGTTAAAAATTTCAACACAAATTTCAAATAATATGGACCATTTTTGTGTTATAGAAATTTTGCCAAAAACCAAAAACTGTATTTTCTAAAAGTTAGATTTTTGAATTGAAAATATGTTTTGTCCAAAACTCATCCAAATACAAAAACATGATATTAAACAACATTTAGGCATGATGTATATGAATATAATCCAATATACATTAAACAATTACATATCCATGTTTTTGACTTTAAATCCCAAAATAAGTTTTGTTAAAAATACCAAAACACCAAAGTCATGATATAGACTATCAAACTAAGTTTGTTTAAATAGTTAAAGCATACATGTATATAGAACATATCTAATATACATAAACACATGTAAACTTGTTTTGATATAATATCTATTCATGAAAACCAAGATCGGTTAAACCAAAACGGAAAAACCGAAAACCAATATCCAAAACATGAAACGTGTGTGTTGTGAACTTGAGCATATTATACTATTCTAATCTTTACAAATGGATCTAAAACTCAAACTAAACTAGGTACCGATGTCTTCTTGTAGAGCGCCGTCTCCAAGCCGACTCGATCCAAAACTCCTTGATCCACCGAGCAAGTGCTATATATGATCTTTGACGCTCGGGCTCTTGAATCAACATGTGAAAGCTTCCAAATCATCTTGTTGAAGCTAATCACCAACTAATATCTTGGTTAATGATCTGAAACTAAACATCACAAGATTAATAGTACACATAACTACATGAGTTAATCATCATCAAAACTAGAGTGGAAGGCCTTTGGGCCAACAATCTCCCCTTTTTGATGATGACAAAACTCATGGAGTTATATATGCATGGATTAAAGTTATGTTTCAAAGAAGCTCCCCCTTAACACATGCATAACATAAACAATAAATATATTCAATGAATACTAAACATGCTTGATTAGTATCCAATATTGCATATTTTACATCATAACTCCCATGCATATTACAAATAAATATGTGATTTTTACTCCTCTTCTCTACATATTTGCAGGTACACACTTAATGGAGAGATATCCAAATAATCACTTAATTAACACTAATTAAGTGATTAATCCATGATTAAGATAAAGCCAAATTCAAATCCAGATCTAGAGAGATCCGCGCGCCAATTGGAGAATCCAAGTAGTCCACGTGGCTAACAACCTAACAAGAAGATCTCACCAGAAAATCTGGGCTCAACGGCCTAGATCTCGAGGCGATCCCGCGGCAATCCGCGGCAAATCTAGGCCGTTGAGATCCCAGATTTTGTGGCAACAGACTTGATCTCGAAGATTCTCTCTTGGGCCTATAAATACCTCACTTGGACCTGCGTACAAAAACTGATCAGAGAAGAGAGAGAGATTAGTGAATAGATTTGTATTTTGCTAGGTTTTGTTTAGGATTTTTAGCTCTCTATGATCTTCTCCTCCCTAGATTTCATTGCAAGAGAGAGTTGTAAGAGAGAGAGAGCTTGTATCATCAAGAAGTGACACTTGGAGCTATACAAGGATTGATCCATTCTCTACTTCTCTACTTGAGCTTGATTCTAGTTTACTTGCTTTATTACTTGTTTTGTTTACTTCTTGCAATTTACTTCATGCTTTCTTGTATTTTTCTTATGGCTTGTTGTAGCTAAATTCTTCTCCATGTACTAGTTTACCACTAGTCTTGCCACTTCACTAACTCATGGGTGTTTGCTTAATTTCATCTTGCAATTTGTATGATCTTCTCTTCTCCGATGGTTAAACCACCATCTTGCAAGTGAGAAAGTAATTAGGTCAACACGCGAGACGAATCCCTACGCTAATGGAGTGACAACATTAGGCACGCATTCGCTATCAAGGAGTCTAGTAAGTCTTGGCAAGCTAGCAAGGTAAGCTAGTCATGGATTGCTTTCTTTAAGTTTCCTTTCTTTTTCTTGTGAATATACCACATCCACTTCTTGATTTCTTTTCCAACGATTTCCACCATGAACATAGCCATCATTTCTTTTAGTTTCTTTTGCATTTGATTCACTAAGTTTATAAGCAAGAGAAGAATACTCGTTTGTTCACTTCACTACCACACGTAAAGCTTCCATCGCGAGCTCTCCCTGAGATCCGACTCGGTATAGCCCTATGCTATAGCGGAGACAAGAAAGGGTACATCAAATACATTTCATTTACTACATAATAAGTACACCTTCTTAGTCCAAACAAAATGGCGCCGTTGCCGGGGAGAGCAACGTATTTTTTAGGTTAAAGTGAAGTACTAAACGATCCTTCTTCTCTGTTGCAGGTTACAGGAGAAGAAAACAGGAAACTATTCATTGCAGAAACATATAAGTGGACCTGGACTCTGCTCAAGAAAGCAGAGCCCAGGATCCCTCCAAATTGCCGCGGATCCACGGCACTTTGCCGTGGGAACGCGGCAATAAGGAGTTCACTACTCACCAATTTTCTGCAGGGCTTCTGGTTCTGTAAAATACATCTGTTTCTATACTTTATTTCCTGTATTCTGCATCCTACTCCTGCTTAATTAAAAAACAGTAAAAAGTTGATTGAAATTGCTAAAAATTGTTTAGACACTTGCATTTTAGGCACGTGTCTTTTCAATTCTTTACTTTTACTGTTGAAGAGTGCTGGAGGCAAGGTACGTGTTTGCATTGCATTTAGACTAGGACAAATTCTTGCTTGATTTTCTTGCTTTGAGTGTATCCTAGCTATCTTTCTTGTACACTTGCACAATTCAAATCTAAGGGCATACCCGTAAAAAAGATAAGGTGGGGGAGGTCATTACCCTTTCCTTAGCCCGAAAACCACAACCCAAGCACTCACTAACCCAAGCCTAATTTAATAAAAAGTAGACGTTGGCCCTAGGGACATCTCGGACTCATTTAGGAGATTATCCTAAGGGGGAAAAGTGTTGGAATTTAACTCTTGCAAAATCGGTGTCTAGGAAAGGGGTTGAGGGCCGAAAGCCCGAAGGTTGCTGGTTACTTAATTAAGGAACGTCTCCGGACGGAAAACCTCCCACCAACCTTACCCTTCCCTGGCTGATTAGCTTGTGGTTAGAGTCTACACTAAACCTCCCGTGGACAGTCTATCAGTTAGGAGTCGTCTAGGTCTAAGTCTACCCTAACTTAGGTTAGAATTTTCTTTCTTTCTTTTGTTTGTTTGTTTGTTTGATTTTTGTTTGTGATTGTGTGATATGGCTTACAATTACAATTCTTTCCATCCATATGTCACACACACTCCATATTCGGATAATTCCAACCCGTGTTTTATAATATGCACCAACCACATACACCGGGTTGGCCTTATCCGAATCAATACGACCCATACACCCCATCTAATGATTATAATGTCCAAAATAATTTCAACTCTTCATCGAGTCATTGGGGATTCACTTACCCCGAGTCAAATTTTCAAAATCCTTGTCCATCATATTCACCTTGTCCACAATATTCATTTCCCGAGTCCACGTCATACACTCCTTTTCTGAGCCTCCATTTGAAGACAAATCTGACTTATTAAGGAGTTTAGAAGCTAATTTACAGAGAGCTGAGCAAACACTTCCAGAACCATTTCCCTCTCCAGTTCCACAGTATTTTCAAGAGTCTTACTCAGTTCCACCATTTCCTAATGAACAACCATTTGTCATGGAAACGAGTAAAGATTTCTTGTGTGAGTCCACTCTTCCATCATCACACATTTTTGACTCACACTATTCACAAACTTTCCAAAGTCAAGATTCCTATACTCCCATTCTAGAACAATCATTTGAAGATACATCAATTCTAGAAAAGAGTATAGACATCTTGCAAGAGTCTATGTTACAATATCAAAAATCACATGCCAAGTCTATCAATAGTGTGAAAGAACAATTGGATAACCTTCTTAGGAAAGAGGAAACTCTATCCTATCAACATTTGACTAATCCAGTTATACCACACTCTATTGATGTGACTCAAGACTCTTGTCATCTTGGAAATCCAGATTCAATTTCAGCACACTCACCTGAACTTGTCCAAACTTCAGATCCAATTGATACATTGGCAAGTTTTTCATTTCCTGAACTTGAACTTGTCCAAAATTCAAATCCCGTTGACATTTTGGCAAGTTTCTCATTTCCTAAACTTGAACTTGTCCACACTTCTGATCCAATTGACAATTGGCAAGTTTTCCTTTTTCTGAAATTGAACTGGAACATGATTTTGATCCTAAACTTCCACTTGATGATTCCATATTACTTCCTGATTCAATCATGACTCCGGTGTCTTCACATGATTTCAATCCATTTCCCAAGTCAGAATTGGTCCATTTCCTATCCATTGTGAAAATGAATCACCAATCTTTTATGATGATCACATAGAACTTGGCCAATTCCATACTTCTGAAAATCCCATTGATAAATTGGCAAGTTCTCCATATTTTATTGAACTACATGAGGAATGTGATCTTGAACCCAAACTCAGTGATTCAATTCTTTTTCCTTATTCCATAATGACTCCGGTATCTTTACCTCATATCAATCTTTTCCCGGAGTCAATCTTGGATCCTTTCACAATTCACAATGAAGTTGAATCATCCATCTTTGAGGATCATATTGAACTTGCCCAATTCTACACTTTTGAAGATTCTATTGACATTTTGGCAAGTTCGCCATCTTGTGGAATTGAACTCAATGAGAAATGTGACCTTGATTCTCTCGATCTCTTTACTTCTGAAACTGATTGTACAATTATTAAGGAAGATGTTGACTTAAGTTTTGAAGAATTGTACGGTGATGAGCTTGAATTTCTTAAAATTGGAAGTAAAGAGATATCACCCATATTAGGTCACATCCCATTGTTGGACAATGATTGTGGACTTGAGTTTTCATTTCTTGACTTGGACCCAATTTTTGAACTCACTTCGACTCCTGCACCATCACTTGACTTAATTCACTTCCCTGAGTCGGTGTTAGTTCCTATTCATTCCGAGTCCAAGTCGACCATTCTATCATTTCATAATCCATTCTGGGACAAGGATCTTGATAAACTTGACTCTGAAATTATTAGGAAAATCTTGAAATTAGATGGGGTCATGTACATAATAAAGAGCCTTCATGCACACATCATTCTTGTGGGTCATATTTTCGCTGTTTTTGGTGGGTTCCTGAAAACCCAAAGAAAAGATGATTGGGCCATGTTCCGTGGACCAATCAGACCACCACCGGACCACCACCTTCAGGTAATTTTTGTTCCTCCCCTTTCCATTTTGTTTCATGCATACATATATCATGATGCATTGAGGACAATGCATGAAATAAGTGTGGGGGAGGGTTTACTAACTTAGAATTTTTAGATTTTCTTCCTTTTACACTTCTTTTAGAAAAATAAAAAAAATAAAAAATAAAAACTTTTTGAAATAAGAGACTAAGTTTTGATCTATTTTTTAAGAAAAGTAAGATGTATCTTAGAAATTAAGAAAGCCTTAATTATGACATCTTAAACATAGTTGAAGTAATAGATCTTGTTGGAAATTATAGGCTAAGTAAAATTGAGGAGATATTTTTATCTTACATTTTTTGCCTTAGATAATATGCACTTCACACTTACACATTTCTTGGGATGGAAACAAAGACCAAAAATGCCATATATATAAAAATAAAAAGAAAAAAATATATATATATATAAATAAAACATCACCTATTAAGCTGGATAATTGTGCCTCAAGAAGCATGATTACTCACGCCTAACGGTGATCTCACTTATTAAGCTGGATAATTGTGCCTCAAGAAGCATGATCATTCACGCCTAACGGTGATAAAAAATAATCCCCTTTAGTTATGTGGCCTTTTCTACTCGAGACCTTAAACCCGAGGGATGTTTTCTCATCTGATGCCCTAAGACCGTCTGGTTTGGGAGTCATCGGTTAAAGGCTCGCTACAAGGGTAGACTAGAAAGCCTAGACTAAGGGAAAAAAAGAAAAAGAAAAATATATATATAAATAAATAAATGGCTTTATGGTTAGAGTTGAAATCCCAGAAATTTTCACTGAACACGGTGTGCATATTATCTAGGTTTATGAAAGATAAAGTATTCAATCCAATTTTGAATTCTTACCTTAATTAAAAGCAAGATCTTGCATGGAGACTAAGTTTAAGGAAGAATGATTATAGGTGGACTTATGACCTAGGATCATTTATATTTTTTGCAAAAATATTCGTAAACTTGTCTCTTATTCAAAATGCGTTTTCAAAAATACTAACATTTGTCTTCTTTCTTTATGGATTTTGTGGGTGTAATCCGCTGAAAACCCTCAGGAGACAACACTCCTCCTCTAGGGTAACCTAGAGGTTTAACGGCTTGTTGCACGTGCTCAGTGCAATCGCGTCACCTGCGAAAGTGGTGTAATAAAACTGGTAGTTTAGATTTTCTTTTCTTTTTTGTTTTGCTCGGGACGAGCAAAAGAATAAGTGTGGGGGTGTGATTAGTATCCAATATTGCATATTTTACATCATAACTCCCATGCATATTACAAATAAATATGTGATTTTTACTCCTCTTCTCTACATATTTGCAGGTACACACTTAATGGAGAGATATCCAAATAATCACTTAATTAACACTAATTAAGTGATTAATCCATGATTAAGATAAAGCCAAATTCAAATCCAGATCTAGAGAGATCCGCGCGCCAATTGGAGAATCCAAGTAGTCCACGTGGCTAACAACCTAACAAGAAGATCTCACCAGAAAATCTGGGCTCAACGGCCCAGATCTCGCGGCGATCCCGCGGCAATCCGCGGTAAATCTAGGCCGTTGAGATCCCAGATTTTGTGGCAACAGACTTGATCTCGAAGATTCTCTCTTGGGCTATAAATACCTCACTTGGACCTGCGTACAAAACTGATCAGAGAAGAGAGAGAGATTAGTGAATAGATTTGTATTTTGCTAGGTTTTGTTTAGGATTTTTAGCTCTCTATGATCTTCTCCTCCCTAGATTTCATTGCAAAAGAGAGTTGTAAGAGAGAGAGAGCTTGTATCATCAAGAAGTGACACTTGGAGCTATACAAGGATTGATCCATTCTCTACTTCTCTACTTGAGCTTGATTCTAGTTTACTTGCTTTATTACTTGTTTTGTTTACTTCTTGCAATTTACTTCATGCTTTCTTGTATTTTTCTTATGGCTTGTTGTAGCTAAATTCTTCTCCATGTACTAGTTTACCACTAGTCTTGCCACTTCACTAACTCATGGGTGTTTGCTTAATTTCATCTTGCAAGTTGTATGATCTTCTCTTCTCCGATGGTTAAACCACCATCTTGCAAGTGAGAAAGTAATTAGGTCAACACGCGAGACGAATCCTACGCTAATGGAGTGACAACATTAGGCACGCATTCGCTATCAAGGAGTCTAGTAAGTCTTGGCAAGCTAGCAAGGTAAGCTAGTCATGGATTGCTTTCTTTAAGTTTCCTTTCTTTTTCTTGTGAATATACCACATCCACTTCTTGATTTCTTTTCCAACGATTTCCACCATGAACATAGCCATCATTTCTTTTAGTTTCTTTTGCATTTGATTCACTAAGTTTATAAGCAAGAGAAGAATACTCGTTTGTTCACTTCACTACCACACGTAAAGCTTCCATCGCGAGCTCTCCCTGAGATCCGACTCGGTATAGCCCTATGCTATAGCAGAGACAAGAAAGGGTACATCAAATACATTTCATTTACTACATAATAAGTACACCTTCTTAGTCCAAACAATGCTCTTGATATCAATTAAATAAAATAAATAATTCTTCAAAACAAACCCTTGATACCAATTACAAAACAAAACTAATTAAAGTTCTTTATACGAAAAATAAACATGTTCTTTAAATAATGCTTTTGATAATACCAAATGAACTTAATAAAAATATAAAACATGCATACAAAACATGCATATAAACTCAAATTCTTCTCCCCCTTTTTGTCAATCATCAACAAAGGGGTTAAAGACCAAACAAATAAAAACATATTGTTTTCCCTTTTTGTTCAAAAACAAAGAATCAATAAGGGTAAATCAAAACACACAAAAAAATGTTCTCCCCCTTTTTGTCTAAAACAAAAACAATGTCAATAAGGGGTTCAAGCAAATATGATACCGATTAAAAATGTGTCAATGAGGTGCATATTGATACCATTTAAAAGTGAAACTATACCAATTGAAAAAAAATAAAAATCTTGATACCAATTGATAAGTAAACAAATAACATACCATTGTAAATAAACAATCATGATACCAAATTGAAAATTTCAATCATAAAGTATGGGAGTGAAAATTAAATACCAAGGTGCATATTGATACCAATTGAAAATAAACATTATAAATTTTGAATTTCTAAACATAGATCTTGAAAGATGAAATACAATTGAAAGATGAAATTCAAGTTTTTCTCCCCCTTTATGAAATACCAACTAAAACTATGATAAAGCTTGTATATGGATACCAATTGAAAACTAATCAATTGAAACAAAGTTGAAACTCAAGTTTTAGCATAATCAAAATTTGTGCTCTAAGATATAGAAATATAGTAAGCACAACTAAAACACATATATGTATGAAAAGTTTGATACCAATCGAAATTGATACATTTGAAATGTAAGAATACGTACATAAAAATATATGAGTATACAAGAAATGTCAATATTGATACCAATTGAAAGAATCCAATGATACGAATTGAAACAATAATAATATCAAGTGTATATCTCATTCCTATCCTCCCAATCATGTTCAAGTTTAAAATGATTTTCACTATAAAGTATACATGAGCATGGTCTCTCATCCAACCACCCTTGGAAGGTAGGGTTTTCAAAAATCGGTTTGAAAATATAGTTTGTTTGAAAACTATACCAAAGCGAAGAACACGAACTAGTTATGGAAAAATTTGTTAACTAGTACGAAATCCTTCAAGTAAGGAACAAGACAAAATTGTTTTTCATGAAACACATGTAATTCACATGATCACTAAACACTCAAAATCCATAAAGCCCATACGTACTCATGAAAAATAATCATGAGAAACATTTAAATGAAGTGAGTGTACAAGTGTTATGTGACACAAATAATCATGAAAATAGACATTCAAGCCCAATATTCCTCAAAATGAAAATCATCAAAACTCGATTTCTTCAAGGCATATGTATGTCAAGTATAAACTAAGTATATATACATATCCCTAAACACAATTGAGTCTATATATAAAGATTTGCATGAAAAGCAAATGACTCAAGGGATATACATGTATATCTTAAGTTTGGCAAAATAGACGTATACATGAAGTGAAAACTCAGATCATAAAACATAGCCAAAATGGGAATACAATTTAGAATGCATGAATCATCAAAACTAGACTATACTAGCACATCTAATGGGTACAAAAGAGCGTTAAGCACAAACATGTAATGATCTATTTGTGGCCCATTATATGTACAAGTATATATCCAAGTTCTAATGAAAACTAACATCTAAACATGTAATCAAATCATGTAGCATAAAACGGGACATAAATCATCATTACAACATAAGCGATCATTATGTAAATCCACATGATATTAGAACTATGATGTACATAATAGCTAAACAAATGGTGAGAACACACAAATGATCCATATAAAACATGGGTGTCTCAAAGGCTATTACATGCATGTCAAGAATCTAATAATCATGGTATTTAACACAATAATCTATAAACATCCAACCATGAAGTATCAAAACAAAATCATAATAAACATCAAAACATGCTCTAAAATAATGATGTGAAGGCAAATAATAAAAATTGTGATGCAACGATCACCCAAAACAGACTAGAAGCCGAATACCCTGTGAAGGGCTCTGAACTCCTTCCTCGTGATTCCTCTAAATAAGAGTTTGAGGTGCGTATTACAATCTTATTGTATGAGTATATGATCGACAAAATGAATATTTAAACAAGTAAATATTGCAAAGAATACGAAGAGCAAGTAAATAAAGACGGGAGTTAGAGATTGATACCAAACCATGAAAGGCACTTCTCTAGATCTCCAAACCAAGCGGTCTTCCCACCAAACCTCCCTTGAAAGTGATGCATCCAATAGTTTTCATTAAGCATGAAACACATCCACTTCAAGGCACCTCCACTCTCACGTGATGCGAGAGCCCACACCTACATCAAAAATTTTAGGGGTGGTCTTTGGTACCCATTTCCTTTTGGGTCCATAGGGGTTAGTATCTCTCCTAACTCAAACAAGATTATTTGCTAATTTTTAACGTGTAAACGATCATAGCAAAATCTAGCAAGGTGGCCTTTTCGACCACAATGTGTACGTGTACACATGAGCATACATAGTGTGAAGATTGTGATCGTGATGAGCATGTGTATGCCGTGTATGGTGTGCATGCAAAGATGGAACTTATTTCTTACGAACCAAGGTTTCCAGCGTGTATGATTTAAAGTACATTGGCTCAAAGTGGAGCCCAAACAATCTACACTTTTCTTCAAACATTTATGTCATTTTCAATACTAGAAGATAAAGTGGAGCATGCAAAAGATGTGCTAGGTGAAGCTACACTAGCATGGCAAACATGTGAAGACAATTCATTTTCAAAGATTCATTTTTCTTAAAACAAAATCTAATTCTTTTGTAATGAAATCAATTTCATTTTTCAATGAAAGGTTATCTTTTAAAACAAAAATCTAATTTAGAAGAATAAACCTCATTGTTTTTCACAACATCATCACAATCATTTTTTGCTTTTCAAAATTCATTTTCTTTTAGGACAAGGTCAAGTAGAGATTTAAGTGAGTCACGTTCACTAGTAATCTCTTCCTTCTCTTGCAAATCACTTCAAAACTAGAACACAAATCCTTCTTTCTTCTTTAAATCAAAATGCTTCTTTTTCAAAGGTCATGTTTTTGCAAAAAAATTCAAGCTTTGAAGCAAGTTCAACATTTAAGTTTTGAACTTCTAAACATTCATAGCAATATGAGCTAGAGCTATCATCTAGTTGAGAATCCGATTGTACCTCAAGGAGTCTTTCCCTTGGACCATGAGGCAATGCTCGTCGGACTTGTCTCTCCTAGATCTTCTCAACTTGTTGATAATCCTTGGTAGCTCGGGAGAAGTCAATATGCTCCAAACTGCAAAAGCCGAATCATAATGAGCAAACACATGTAAAAGATCTTCATTAAGAGATGCTCTAAGTGTTTTAAGTGCAAGTGCATTGGCCTTATTATGCTTGCTATCATTGGAGTAGGATTCCTTGGTAATGACTTGGTAAACTTTAGATCCTAAAGCTTTCAAATGACTACTCATCTTGGCCTTCCAAAAATCATGTCTAGTAAAATCAAACATAGGAGGGCTATCCATGAGGGCAAATTAAATGTGTGCAAATGAAAAATGCAAATGAAGATTAGCGAACCAAGACTCACTCCTAGGCGGTTAAACCTAATATCAGGAGCGTAGGCTCTGATACCAATTGAAAATCACCTAGAGGGGGGGTGAATAGATGATAATGCTAATCTAATGAACTTAATGCAGAATTTAAAAACTAATTGCAATTACAACAATTAATGCAACCAACAAACGATGCACACACAAGCTAACCAAGCATATAAATATGAATGATCAATATGAAATGATGCAAGGCACAAAGTAAAGAGAGAGAGAGAGTAAGAGTCAAGGGATCAAGCGCAAACAACAAGATATGTTTCGAGGTTCGAGCACCCAGCTCTGCATCCCCGCCTTCACCCAGAAGGATTTCGAATCTACTAGCTTGTCCACAAAGGACTCCCACACAGGGAACCACCGAGGATTTGGGGCAATACAATCACAAGGAGTACCCAACTCCTCTCCTTACAAACACAACCTCCTCCTTGAGGCACAACACCAAGCCAACAAACAATCACCTCACAACTTGAGGGATTAGCACAAAGCTTACACAAGGATCACCTCACACCTTGAGGGATACAACCAAATAGCACAACCCCCTCAACACAATGAGAGAAAGGCTCAAAGCCAAGCTAAGATAGGGTTTACAACTTGGTGATCAAAAGACCACAAACAATCTCTTTTTCCCACAAACATAAAAACCCTATAGATAGGATAGAATGAAGCTCAAGTGTGGAAAACAAAGTGTTTAAAACAAAGAAAAAATCACTTGGGAAATCTTCACAAAGATATAGAATGAGTAGACCAAAATAATTCCCAAAAGACTATTTTTCTTTGAAATATTAAAACACTTTAAAACAAGAAGATTGATCTTTTTAGCACAAAGAAACTCCTTTTAAAACTTGTTTAAACACTAGAGAAAGCTCAGAAATTTTGTCCAAAAATTCTTAGAGAAAACAGGCCATTAATGGGGTATTTATAGCCCTTAGAAAAATATAGCCGTTGGCAGCAAATTCTGCCAAAAATGAACTACCGGTCGACCGGACAACGGTCACTTTTGACCGCTAGCAGCTATCGGTCGACCGCTCGATCGACCGGCCCCGGAAACAGAGAGCAACGTCTGTCTTGCCGGTCGACTGCTCGGTCGACCGGGAGCAACCCGAGAGCAACCTGCTCTCAGTCGGTCGACCGTGCAGTCGACCGGCTTATGGGGCAGCCAGCGTGCACGTATCTGTGCACGTTGGTCGACCGCTACGGTCGACCGGCTACTTGGTACGGTCGACCGTCCGGTCGACCGACCTAACCTGGCAGAGGCAGTTCTGGTCAGAAAAACATATTATTTTTAATTCTAAAAATTCCCTTAAATTCTCTAAAATTACACAAAAATAGTTTTATCATTTTACATTGAAATATAAACTTGTGTTAAAAATTTCAACACAAATTTCAAACAATATGGACCATTTTTGTGTTATAGAAATTTTGCCAAAAACCAAAAAATTGTATTTTCTAAAACTTGGATTTTTGAATTGAAAATACGTTTTGTCCAAAACTCATCCAAATACAAAAACATGATATTAAACAACATATAGGCATGATGTATATGAATATAATCCAATATACATTAAACAATTACATATCCATGTTTTTGACTTTAAATCCCAAAATAGGTTTTGTTAAAAATACCAAAACACCAAACTCATGATATAGACTATCAAACTAAGTTTGTTTAAATAGTTGAAGCATACATGTATATAGAACATATCTAATATACATAAACACATGTAAACTTGTTTTGATATAATATCTATTCATGAAAGCCAAGATCGGTTAAACCAAAACGGAAAAACCGAAAACCAATATCCAAAACATGAAACGTGTGTGTTGTGAACTTGAGCATATCATACTATTCTAATCTTTACAAATGGATCTAAAACTCAGACTAAACTAGGTACCGATGTCTTCTTGTAGAGCGCCGTCTCCAAGCCGACTCGATCCAAAACTCCTTGATCCACCGAGCAAGTGCTATATATGATCTTTAACGCTCGGGCTCTTGAATCAACATGTGAAAGCTTCCAAATCATCTTGTTGAAGCTAATCACCAACTAATATCTTGGTTAATGATCTGAAACTAAACATCACAAGATTATTAGTACACATAACTACATGAGTTAATCATCATCAAAACTAGAGTGGAAGGCCTTTGGGCCAACACTAAGGCCCAGCAAGAAGCCTTGGACAACATTCAACAGATGCTCGCTCAACTCCTCACCAACTGGAATAACAATGATACCGGGAGTAACCATGATGAGGAAGAACATTATAGCCATGAACAACCAAAGACTGAGAAGTCAAAGGAAAGTTCTTCTATGGACGCTGAAGTTCTTAAAGGCATCCAAGCTCAGATTGCATCCCTAGCCCAGAGGGATGAACTAAAGAAAGTAGGGACAGTCCGTCCTTACCCTTTGGAATGAGATTCAGTACCATCCTGCCAAAGTTCAAACCACCAACATTGCATACGTATGATGGTAAGAGCTCGCCAAACCAGCACATCTACTATTTCCGGTCTCCGACTGGTAATGTCATAGACAATGATGCTATCATGGCCAGACTATTCATTGGCACCTTGAAGGGGGTAGATTCGACTGGTTCCGAAGCCTTCCTCCGGGCTCTATCAATTTTTGGATCGACCTAGAAACTCGATTTCTTTCTCATTTCTATAAGGATGATACCGAGGTGACCATGAACAAACTCTTCTCTACCGTACAGAAGAAGGGTGAATCTATCTGCGACTACATTGAACGGTTCAGAAACTTATCTTTGATGTGCCCAGCAGGGATGCCAATGCCCATGCTCTTGTAGACATGTAGGCATAACTTCCTCGACCAAGTGGAGATCCGTATGGGAGCTGTCAAAGCCCATACCTGAAAGGAACTAGTCAAAGCTGAGATAGCCGAAAAGTCGGCTAAGAAGTTCGAACCATCTATCCCTAAAGGCAAATGGGGTATGAATAATAAAGAACGCAGAGACATGGCACAATCTTCTCAAGCCAAAGGGAAAGAGACTATGTCCGTTGAATTGTCAGGGGACGTTCAGTTGAAAGCCAAGAAGAGCGGCTTCAATAATCAGGAGTCTAAGTTTCCTCCGAAACAATACTCCTTCAAAGATTAACAGGTGGTCGCAATATTCCATTTACTCCACAAAGGGAATAAATTAAAGCTACCGGATGCTCGGCGTCCTAATGAAGTGGGACGCGCAAACGATCCCAACTATTGCCTCTTTCATAGAATGGTTCATCATCCTACTGATAAGTGCTTTGTCCTCAAGGAAAAATTTTAAGCTTTAGTCGACGCTGGAGTTCTGACTCTGAAATCAGAACAAAAGAAAGTCACTACAAATATGGTGACTCTCAAATTCGACAAAACCCCAAAAGTCACAGTTCCTGACGGGACCTTTCCAATCCCTGCACCGCGACTGGAAGTCAAGCATCCTTCAACTAAAACTCAAGAGAATAAGGGTCTTGTTCCCTTGACACTGGAGACATGAGAAATCATGTGGATACACCCAGACCTTGTCCAAGACGAACAATGGGATTCAAAGAGGTCCAAGTCGAAGGGCAAATCTTGCAATGTTGTCTCCATCCTGCCGGATGATGACAATCTCACATCAGCTTCTCTCAGTGATTCCGAAGGAAAAAAGCACGCTTGCATGACGCAGGCTGGTGTACCTCAGCCGACAGATACTCGATCTAAAAAATCATACTTAAAATAGTATGAGAAAGTTACTGACGAGACATAATAGCAGACGACGTCAGTACGAATATCCACACCGGCTCCGCTCCCGACGACAAGAAAAGAGAGGCAGAAAGAAATCCGGTTCGACCATGTCCTGAAGAAGCCTTCAGGCCCAGGGCTTAACATGCCCTTTCGTTTTGACATATTGGCCCAGCTGGCCATTATCCCAGCTCATATTACCATACACGAGCTCCTTTGTCTTTCAAAAGAGACAAGAGAAGCACTTAGAGATGCACTGGCTAACTCAAAATCATTCTTGATGTACATGCCAGAAGTCCCTAAAGATGACGCTTAGTCTTCTTGCTCCGAATGCCATCATGTGCAATCAACGGTACCTGCTATTACCTTCACAGCGGAGGATATGCTTCTCAAGGATAACAAACACGATCGACTTTTATACTACACCGGATACATCGGGTCGATATGCATTGAAAGAGTATTGGTTGATCCGGGGTCTGCACTCACTATCATCCCCAAAAGGCTCCTCTACTTCCTCGGCATACCACTATATACGTTGTCTGTAACCACTACAACAATATACAATTTTAATACAGAAAGTAGTCATCCGCTTGGAAAGATTCGACTCCGTTGCCGAATAGGGAGCCTGAAGTCAGAAGTGACGTGCTATGTCATTGATGCTGACACGTCGTACAACTTGTTACTAGGATGATCGTGGATCCACGCCAACTGGATCGTTCCCTCTACTCTGCACCAATGCTTCAAATATGTTGAAGATGATACAACTGTACGAACTGTCTTCTCCGAGAAGTAACCATTCAAAGGGGTGGAGAATTACATTACTGACGCTCTCCTGTATCAAGAGATCGGTGAAACATCGAAAGAATCACTACCTGATGACGATAATAGTGGCAATGAGGTGGATTCAGAGTCTGAAGCAGACATGTCAGCCATTCTAATCGGTGAACCGATTGTAGCATGTCTTAATAATCCCCAATGTAACACTCCTTCTAAAGATGAGGGCGAATGGGTAATTAATGACAATATTTCCTTTGATTATCCTGTGAGTGTTGAATTGTTTGAATCCGCTACGGATAGCTCTCTGCACATGCCCTTGCATAAACCAAATGCATCAAGTACAGCTGTGGAATCTATAGAAGGATCCGTTTTTGTGGTTCTTCCATCCAAAGAGGGTCAATTACCAATAATATTCGATAGAGCCCAACTGCGAAGGTCTACAGCCGCGGATCAAGTTCAGACTCAAACACCTCACATTTTTTCTATTACGCGCGATCAGCGCACCATATGATGAGAAAAATGGGATACAACTTGCAGCATGGGAAGGGCCTGAATTTCAGAAAAGGAAGACGTGATTTTCTGTGCAACTTCGTGCCAAGAGGAAAATCGAAAAACTACTATGATAACACGCGCAGGGGGTTGGGATACATTACACCTACACCACCAACAACCTTTCAGTCCAAGGATGACAAACCAGTCCTATCACACTCTGCCTCTTCCTTCGAATGGGACTCAGATGTCAGTATGAGAACGATGTTCGAGAATCTCACCGTTAATATGACTACAAGCAGTCAATTGGAATCAGCAGAAGCTACTGATGAGGAATCATGGGCTCAGCAATTGGATCTCCAGTGGGAAAAGTGATTTACTGAAGACAATGTGATCCAGGTTAACTTGGGTAATCAAGATCACCCTAAACCCATCTTTATACGTGAAAGCTTATCACTTATGAAAAAAGAAGAATTGATAGTACTCATAAAGGAGTATATAGATATCTTTGCATGGAACTACGAAGACATGCCCGAACTTGATCCACAAGTAACCATGCATCGTCTGAACATCAGACCTGACGCCAAGTCAGTCAAGCAGCAGCAACGCTAGTTTCGTCCAAACATTAAGGAGGCTATTGAAGTCGAAGTTCATAAGCTCATTGCATTCGGCTTCATACGGGAGGAACAACATCCAGATTGGGTTGCTAATATCGTTCCTGTTCTCAAGAAGAATGGGAAGATAGGAATCTGCATCGACTACCGTGATCTCAATACAGCCTGTTCTAAAGACGAATTCCCACTGCCCATCACCAATGTCATGATTGACAATACCTGCAGATTCAAAAGAATGTCCTTCATGGATGACTTTTCAGGATACAACCAAATTAAGATGTATCAAGAGGATGAAAAACATACTTCATTCCGGACACCGTTGGGGATATACTGTTATACCGTGATGCCCTTCAGGTTAAAGAACGCGGGGGCAAATTATCAGCGAGCGATGAGTATGATTTTCTGTGATCATCTCCGAAAAACGGTACAATGTTATGTCGACGACTTTGCTGTCAAAAGTCGCGATAAGAATGACCATCTTCGTGACTTGAGAACGATGTTCGACATAATGCGGGCTCATCAGCTGAAAATGAATCCGACAAAATCCTTCTTGGGGGTTTCGAGTGGCAAATTTCTTGGATTTATTGTTACATCAAAAGGAATTCATCTTAACCCGGACAAAGTCAAAACCATTCAGCACATGCATCCACCTAAGAATCTCAAAGAACTTAGAGGCCTGCAAGGTAGACTGGCTTATATCAGAAGATTCATCACAAATCTCAGGCCGCTGTCAACCGTTCACCCGACTCTTGAAAAAGGGTGTTCCTTTTGTATGGGATTAAGCTTGTCAAGAAGCTTACGAAGATATCAAAAGTTATCTCACAAAACCTCCAGTCTTAGTAGCTCGCACATCAGGAAAACCGTTCCTGCTTTATGTGAAGGCTATGGACCATTCTCTCGGTGCTCTACTTGCCCAAAAAGACGATAATGGTCACGAACAAGCTATTTATTATCTGAGCAGGACTTTGATAGGGGCGGAATCTCACTATAATCCTATTGAGAAGGGATGCGTAGCTCTTGTCTTTGCTATTCAGAAGACACGACATTATTTGGTTGGCCAAACCATACATGTCATTTCCGGAGTGAACCCTTTGCGTCTTCTCGTGACGAAATCAGGATCATTAAATTTAAGATTAGCTAAGTGGGCGCTTTTTTTGTCTCAGTACGACATGCTCTTTATCCCTCAGAAGGCGGTTAAAGGCCAGGCACTTGCAGAGTTCTTGGCTGCTCATCCGGTTCTGAAAAGTTCAAAACTTCATGAAGACATTTCAGATGAAGTCTTTGAATCTAATATAACTTCAGAGGATGAAGTTTGGTAGATGTTCTTCGATGGAGCATCACGAATAGGCCCTAAAGGCAAGATCATTGCGGTGTGGGGGTTGTGTTTCTCTCTCCACAAAATCATGTCCTTCCTAGAGCATTTTCTCTGACGGAATCATGCTCCAACAATGTGGCGGAATACAATGCTCTACTCATTGGTCTTCAGCTCGCTCATGAAATGGGGGTACGCTACCTTGAAGCTTATGGTGAATCAAAACTGATTATCAATCAGGTTAAATGTGAATATGAGATCCGTCACGAAGATTTGGTACCTTATTACCACGCAGTCATCGAAATGGCTAATCTGTTTGATGGCTTTTACATCGGTCACATTTCTCGGTCCCAGAACACTAGGGTCGATCCTCTGGCTGCACTAGCAACAACGCTAGCCTTACTAGTCGACACCGAGTATCACCTTACGGTGACAACTCGATACCTTATCTACTCTAAAAACATATGTTGAGAACCAGAGAGGTTTATAATATCTCGACGGATCATGAACCGAGAGATTGGCGATTTCCCCTCATCGACTATGCTCTGCATGGTTTGCTACCGGACGACCCTAAAGAAGTAGCATCTATCAGGCGAAGGTCTCCCCGCTTTTACTATGTCCAACTCGATGACACTTTATCGTCGCTCATATAACGGTATCCTCCTCCGTTGCCTTTCTAATTCAGAAGCACAAGAAGTGCTTAAAGAAGCGCACGACGGCATATGCGAAGCTCATTAACCAGGTCCAATTTGCCACTTTTCTTTTAACCATCTCCCTTCTCTCCATTTTCTTTTTCAACTTAAAAGAAAGACACCAACTTCATTCTTAGCTTTCTAAACAAAATACTGAAAAGCTTCTATCGCATTCCTCCTCGTGGACACGACCCGTTAGCCTAAAGCTACACGGTAATTCCTTACTCTTTCATTTTTCAATCATCTGCTCTTAGAAGTAATAAGCATATATCTACATAAAACAGTAGATAGATATACTCTCCTCCAAGTAACTTGTTGTAATACACACATGGGTCATAATGGCTATGTGTGTACCTTTTCCCTCTGATACAGCTGTCGAAACATTTGTACCACTGCCTGGGAGATTGCTTCGATGCATACAATGATTTCTTCAGCTTGCATACCATAATCTCCTTGCCTGCAATTTTGAACCCCATTGGCTGAGTCATATAGATCTCCTCGTCAAGATCGCATGGAGAAAGGCGGTCTTCACATCGAGCTGGTCAAGGTCCAACTCATACTGTGCTACCAGCACCAGCAAAATTTGAATTGACGAGTGCTTTACAACAGGGAAGAATACCTCATTATAATCAATGCCTTCTCATTGTACATAGCCTTTCGCCACCAACTTGCCTTTGTAGTGTACAATATCTTCCTTGAGAGATCCCTGTTTCTTTGCATATACCCAATTTCAGCCAATTGCCTTCTTTTCCTTTGGCAACTCTATCAGTTCCCAAGTGTTGTTCTTATGTAGAGACTTCATCTCTTCTTTCATGGCATCCTTTTGTTGGCCCAAAAGCCCAGCACTCTAGTTTTGATGATGATTAACTCATGAAGTTATAGTACTAATGATCTTGTGTTTATTTAGTCTCAGATATTTGATCAAGATCTTAGTAGGTGTTTTGGAGTTAGCACGTGTTGATTCAAGAGCTCGCGCATCAAGATCGCATCAAGTACTCAAGAGGAGTATTAGCTCATTAGATTAAGATTTGGACCAAGTCAAGAAGGAGAAGAAGATTTTTAAGAAGATTTTCAAGAAGACTTGTGTCATAGTTGTAAGTGTTAAGATTGTTTTTAGATATTAGTTGTAATTGTACATTTAAACTATATAATATTCATCCCGGCTCTTGAAAACCAAGTTTTTTGCCAGTTTGGGCCCTATTCGGCTCTTATATGACCTAGTTTAATTCAACCGGCATTGAAAGTTTGACTTTTGGTCGATCTTTCTAATTAGGACTAGAAACAAGGTTAATTAATCAAATTTTACATATTGGCTGTTGATACTCTAAAAAAGACAAGATTCCTGACTGGCCTGAACAATGTCTAACTTGTTGACATTTACAAAAGACAAGTGGTAGACAAGCTGACGACCAGTTTTTACCCATCTCCGAAGGAAAAATCAGCGACTTGGACTCTACTGATCCAATGAAGCAGACAGTGAGCCCAGATTATTTTTGAAGAGACCTAAGCAGGTCTAAGATGCTAGGTTAGCTTAACACTTAGCATCACATGAGCCCAAGGGGATAGCCTCACCTGAGAGGCTAAGTTTGTCCAACTTCGCCTTGAAGTCGTTCAAAGCTAAACAGAGAGAGACAGCTAAACAGAGACCTATTCTCTTACTTCTAAGAATTCAGAGAACTGCTTCTCTAATTAGGGTGCTAATACCCTAAGATCTTCCTCCCTCTCAAGGAATCTCTGGAACCAGGCGAGAAGGAATTCCTAAGTGGAGGCAGTTTGAGAAGTAATAAGAGGGTTCTACCAACCTTTTGTTCTCCGATTCCCCAACCAGGCGAGAAAGGAATCCCATCAGGCAGCAGTCTGATTCTCTGATTGATCACATCGTCAAAGGGACAAAGTGTTCGCGCGCTGACCAGGCTCCTATCGGCACACTTCTCCAGAATCTCAGAGGAGATCTACTTTTAATCTTTTTACTTCAAAGAATTACTTGTAATTTAGCTCCTCGACCCTTTTTTTTTGTAAGTTTTCCCCCTTTGCAAAAATCAATGAAAAACAAGATGGCGACTCCGCTGGGGATTGAATTCTCCACTGTTGAGAATCAAGTGTCGCAATGCGACGAACAGACCTTTGGGTCTACTTCTGAATTCAAGGAAGCCAGTGTGGCCAGAGCCCCTCTGGCTAAATCTTCGAATTAAGTCTCTGTGGAGACAAATGAGGCTCTCTGCGAGCCTATCACGATCTTCTGGCGCAACAAGGAAGCAGGCCCACAATGCAAGGGTCAGAATCTTCAGCCTGTTACCTTCAAAAACATAGTCGTTCACTTCGACCAAGGAAAATTCAAAGAGCTCCTCTCTGGGGGTGGATCAATGCTTCGTGCATGAAAGCACAGAAAGGTCTCAATGGCCAAGGTTTTGGAGCAGAAACCCGAAGCAGAATCCTTCCAACACCTCCCAGCCTCGCGTGTGGCTAGTCAGGTTCCCTGCGAACCTAAGTCTCCTTTTTCAAAGCAGATGTGGAGACCAAAGCAGAAGGCTATGTATGAAGCTTCAGGTGTAGCTACGCCACAAGTTCGTCTCTCTCGCGAAGAAAAGGCAAGATGCCTGCCTGTTTCATCGAGACTGTCAGCCGCGAAGTTACAACGACGACCATGCCTTCGCCTAATTCTGGTGCAGTAACTCCTCGCGCCAGCCTCGTTCTTATGAGCGAAGCTACTGATACAGTACCTCAGGGTACGCATGATGCTCGCAGCCGCGAAGCTGGAACCAAAGCATCACAGTGTGCTTCGTTCCCCAGTTCTTCAAGTACTAAGCTCGCTCTTCGCAGCGAAGCTAAGGGATTGCACCTAAGTGCTGATACCCGTGCTTATGCAGCTTCAGCACCCAAGGGCATTTTCAAAACTTTTAGCCGCAAATTTAGAGCCAAGCACTATCTGTTGGCCCAGAGGCCTTCCACTCTAGTTTTGATGATGACTAACTCATGTAGTTATGTTTACTAATAATCTTGTGATGTTTAGTTTTAGATCTCTAATCAGATATTAGTAGGTGATTAGCTTCAACAAAGGTGTTTTGGAGCTTTTCACATGGTGATTCAAGAGCCCGAGCGTCTAGCACTCGTTGGAGTCAAGCTCGGTGGATCACGGTTTGGATCAAGTCGACTTGGAGATGGTGCTCTACAAGAAGACTTCGGTACATAGTTTAGTTTATGTTTTAGATCCATGTGTAAAGATTAGATAGTGTGGTATGCTCAAGTTCACAACACACACACTTGTTTAAGTTTTGGTTTTGGTTTTCGGTTTTTGGTTTAATCGATCTTAGTTTTTCATGAATAGATAGTATCAAAACAAGTTTATATTGTTTTATGTATATTAGATATGTTCTATATACATGTATGCTTCAACTATTTAAACAAACTTAGTTTGATAGTCTATTTTATGAGTTTGCAGTTTTTGGTATTTTAACAAAACGTATTTTTGGATTTTAAGTCAAAAACATTGATATATGTATCCTTCATGTATATTGGATTATTTCCATATACTACATGCCTAAAATGTTGTTTCATATCATGTTTTTGTATTTGGATGAGTTTTGGACAAAACGAATTTTCAATTCAAAAATTCAAGTTTTGAAAAATACGGAATTTGGTTTTCGGCAAAATTTCCAATACACAAAAAGAGTTCAAAATGTTTATAACTTGGTTTGATTTTTACTCAAACAAGTTTTTATATCAAAGATAATACAATAACTTATTTTTTGTGAAATTTTAGAGATTTTATGGGATTTTATTTAAGATAAAAGTCAACATTTCAATCCCTATATTAGTCTTGTCCTGGCTTCTGCCGGTCGACCGGGTCGGTCGACCGACGTGCACAGCCGTGCACGCCAGCTTTGGCTGGAGGGCCGGTCGACCGGATCGGTCGAAGCTCTCTGGAAAGCCCCGGTCGACCGGGTCGGTCGACCGCAGAAAGCTCTGCTCTCTGTTCCAGGCTGCGGTCGACCGAGGCTCCAACGGTCGGATTTTTTGACCGTTGGCGGTCGACCGGCCCCCGTCGACCGACAGCCGTCTGGGCTGAAAAAATACCCCAACGGCTAGTTTTTGTTGTGGGTTATAAATATCCCATTTGAGACCAGTTTTTGGTAAGGTTTTTAGAGAGAAAAATTTCAGATCTTTTCAAGTGTTTTAAGCAAAAAGTTTTTAGATTAAAATTCCTATTCTCTATTTGTTTTTAAGTATTTTGTTATTTCAAAGAAAATAGTCTTTTGGGAATTTGTTTTTGGTCTAAAAATTCTATATTTATTTGGAGATTTTCCCAAGTGATTTACTTTGTTAAAAACACTTTGTTTTCCACACTTGAGTCATATCATTCTATCCTATCTATTAGGATCTTTATTTTGTGGACGAAGTTGTTTGTGGTTGAGATAGACCACTTAGTTGTAACCCTCCTTATTTGTGGTATCCCTCTTGTGTAGAGGTTGATTGTGGAGTGGTGATTGGCTCCCTCTAGTGAGAGGTGGAGTTTGTGTTAGAATCTCTCAAGTGTGAGGTGATTGTTGTTGTATTGGCTAAGTGCCTACCCTCTAAGTGTAGAGGTGTTTGTTGTGGATTGTGCCTTGCCTCTAGTGAGAGGTTGTATTGGTTGAGAGAGGAGTTGTGTACTCCCGATTGTATTTTCTCCAAATCCTCAGTGGAGGTTCCCTGTGTGGGAGTCCTGTGTGGACAAAGTTAGTGGATTGGAAATCCTTCTGTGTGAAGGCGGGGACGTAGAGCAGTGGCTTGAACCTTGAAACAAACCTTGTTGTTTGCGTTTGATCCATTGACTCTTTCTCTCTCTCTCTATTACTTTGAGCATTGCATCATATTGCCATATCATTTATATGCTTATGTGTTTGTGTGCCTCACTTGTGCTTAACACGAGAGCTTCATATAGCGCCTCAACTCTTATTCAGAGAAATCAAGAGGAGTTAGTCCAGAGCTCTTTACCGGGAATTCGGCTACACTCGTTGGTTGCATTAAGTGTTATTGCAATTTAGTTTTTAATTTTCGCATTTTGTTCATTTGATTAGCCGTACACCTATTCACCCCCCTCTAGGTATACTTTCACTATCTAGGGCTAATCACTTTCGCAGCAATATAGCCGATAAAGGACCACAGCGTGCTTCGCTCCCCAGTTCATCAAGCGCTAAGCTCGCCCTTCGTAGCGGAGCTAAGGGATCGTCCCTAAGTGTTGACAGCGGTGCTTATGCAGCTTCAGCACCCAAGGACATTCCCAAGGTTCTTAGCCGCGAAGTTAGAGCTAAAGCACTATTTAGTGCTAATTACCTCTGCAGTGATGAAAAGAACAGGGCATTATTCTATGCGCAATTCAACAGAGCCTCTGCGCTGGATTATTTAGGCCCAATTGGGTCTGACTTGCGAGAATTCTTGATAAGCAAACGGAAGTCAGAATCTTTCCAAACTTCTCCCTCCTGTTGTTAACAAGTGGGATGTCAGTTGGTGACACTCCACCCAGTCCATTGCCGGTTAGGACCAATCCCCGCCACTCCTCCAGGCCGACGATCAGTTTTTGATCGACTGTCGGTGCAAGCTCCGGTGAAACATCGTAAAATGAGCGTATCGCAAGATCTACCCTCTGTATCCATTAATATGATCAGAAGGGGACGAGAGTTGCGTAGTGGCAGACGAGCGTCGCACGACACTCCCTATGGTTCCTCGGATCCGGATTATAGCCCGGGCCTTGGCGAAGTCTTGGTACATAAAGAAGGTGTCTTCCAGAATACCAGATCTAGGGTTGCAATACCCTACAGTTATGAACAGTCATCTTCCTCAACTGTAGTAACCTCACCATAACCAATGAAAGGATTAGTCCAATGGTCTGATGAAGAGGACGAAGACAGTGGGTATGCCTCTTCGGCAACAGTCAGCTCGGTACGAACGGATAGAGTATCAGTGAATATGGCTGATAACGATAATGATGACCTTCGTCGATGGTTGGAAGCTCAGGAGCAAACTTCTAAGACCCAGCAAGAAGTTTTGGACAACATTCAACAAATGCTCGCTCAACTCCTCAATAACCGGAATAACAATGATACTGAGAGTAACCATGATGAGGAAGAACAGCTTAGCAATGAACAACCAAAGACTGAGATGTCAAAGGAGAGTTCTTCTTTAGACGCTAAAGTTCTTAAAGGCATCCAAGCTCAAATTGCATCCCTAGCTCAGAGGGATGAACTAAAGAAAGTAGGAGCAGTCCGTCCTTACCCGCTGGAATGGGATTCAGTACCATACCCACCAAAGTTCAAACCACCAACGTTACATACGTACGATGGTAAGAGCTCACCAAACCAGCACATCTACTATTTTCGGTCTCAGACCGGTAATGTTATAGGCAATGATGCTATCATGGCCAGACTGTTCACTGGCACCTTAAAGGGGGTAGCATTTAACTGGTTCCGAAGTCTCCCTCCGGGCTCTGTTAATTCCTGGATCAACCTGAAAACCCGATTTCTTTCTCATTTCTATGAGGACGATACCGAGGTAACCATGGACAAACTCCTCTCTACCGTACAGAAGAAGGGCAAATCTGTCCATGACTACATTGAGTGGTTCAGAAACTTATCTCTGATGTGCCCAGCAGGGATGCCATTACCCATGCTCTTACAGACATGCAGACACAACTTCTTAGACCAAGTAGAAATTCGCATGGGGGCTGTCAAAACCCATACCTGAAAAGAACTGGTCGAGCAAGCTGAGATAGCCGAAAAGTCGGCTAAAAAGTTCGAACCATCCACCCCTAAAGGCAAATGGGGTATGAATAATAAAGGACGTGATGACATGGCACAGTCTTCTCAAGCCAAAGGGAAAGAGACTATGTCCGTCGAATTATCAGGGGATGTTCAGTCGAAGGCCAAGAAGAGCGGCTTTAATAATCAGGAGTCTAAGTTTCCTCCGAAACAGTACTCCTTTAAAGACGATCAGGTGGTCACAATATTCCATTTACTCCACAAAAGGAATATATTGAAGCTGCCGGATGCTCGACGTCCTAATGAAATAGGATGCACGAACGATCCCAAATATTGTCTCTTTCACAGGATGATTCATTATCCTACCGACAAGTGCTTTGTCCTTAAGGATAGAATTCAAGCTCTAGGCGACGCCGGAGTCCTGATACTGAAGTCAGAGCAAAAGAAAGTCACTGCAAATATGGTGACCCTCGAGTTCGGCAAAACTCCAAAGGTCACAGTTCCTGACGGGACCTTTCAGATTCCTACACCACGACTGGAAGTGAAGCATCATTGACACTGGAGACAGGGGAAATCATGTGGATACACTCGGACCTTGTCCAAGACGAACAATGGGATTCAAAGAAGTCCAAGTCGAAGGGCAAATATTGCAATGTCGTCTCCATCCTGCCGGACGATGGCAACCTCACATCAGCTTCTCTCAGCGATTCCAAAGGGAAAAGCACACTTGCATGACGCAGGCTGATGTACCTCAGCCAACAGGTACTCGATCTGAAAAATCATACTTAAGACAGTATGAGAAAGCTACTGATGAGACACAATAGCTGACGACGTCAGTACAAATACCAGCACCCGCTTCGATCCCAACCAAGGGAAAGGAGAAGCAAAGAAAGTCCGATTCGACCATGTCCTGAAGAAGTCTTCAGGCCCAGGGCTTGACATGCCCTTTCATTTTGATATATTGGCCCAGTTGGCTAATATCCCGGCTCGTATTACCATACACGAGCTCCTTCGTCTCTCAAAAGAGACAAGAGAAGCACTCAGAGATGCACTGGCTAATTCAGAATCATTCCTGACGTATATGCCAGAAATCCCTAAAGATGACTCTCAGTCTTCTTGCCCTGAATGCCATCAGGTACAATCAAAGGTACCTACTATTACCTTCATAGCGGAAGATATGCTTCTCAAGGATAACAAGCACGATCGACCTTTGTACTACACCGGATACATCAGTTCAACATGCATTGAAAGGGTACGGGTTGATCCGGGTTCTGCACTAAGTATCATCCCCAAAAGGCTCCTCTACTTCCTCGGTATAACCACTATATAGGTTGTCCGTAACCACTACAATAATATACGATTTTAATGCCAGAAGTAGTCATCCACTTGGGAAATTCGACTCCGTTGCCGAATCGGGAGCCTGAAGTCAGAAGTGACGTGCTATGTCATTGACGCTGACACGTCGTACAACTTGTTACTAGGACGACCATGGATCCACGCCAACTGGATCGTTCCCTCCACTCTGCACCAGTATTTCAAATATGTTGAAGATGATGCAACAGTACGAACTGTCTTCGCTGAGAAGCAACCATTCAAATGGGTGAAAAATTACTTTACTGACGCTCTCCTGTATCAAGAGACAGGTGAAACATTGAAAGATTATTGCCGGACGATGATGATAGTGGCAATGAGCGGATTCAGAATCTAAAGCGGACATGCCAGTCATTTTGATTGATGAACCAATTATAGCATGTCTTAATAATCCCCAATGTAACACTCCTTCTGAAGATGAGGGCGAATGGGTAATTAATGATAAATTTCCTTTGATTATCCTGTGAGTGTTGGATTATTTGAATCCATTACGGATAGCTCTCTGCACATGCCTTTACATAAATAGAGTGCATCCAGTACACCCGTCGAATCTATAGAAGGAGCCGTTTTAGTGGTCCCTCCATCCAGAAAAGGTCAGTTACCAATAGTATTGGTAGAGCACAACTGATAAGGTCTGTAGCCGCGGATTCAAGTTCAGACTCAGACACCCCACAATTTTTTCATTATGCGCGACCAGCGCACCATATGATGAAGAAAATGGGGTACAACCTGAAGCATGGGAAGGGCTTGAATTTCAGAAAAGAAAGACGTAGTTTGCTGCGCAACTTTGTGCCAAGAGGGAAACCTGCAAATTACTATGATAATACACGCAAGGGGTTGGGATACGTTACACACCACCACCAGCAACGGTTCAGTCTAAGGATGACAAACCAATCCCATCACATTCTGCCTCTTCCTCCGAGTGGGACTCAGATGTCAGTGTGGGAATGATGTTCGAGAATCTCACTGTTAATATGACTTCAAGCAGCCAATTAGAGCCAGCGGAAGCTACTGATGAGGAATCATTGATTAGTCTACAATTCTGCATTATTATATCGCATTTCCCTACCGATTTATGAATAAAATGTCGGTCTAAACCGTGTTTCGGTCTCTCTTGCAGGTAAATCAAGAGTTTAAGGGCAAAGGAGTAATAAAAGCTTAATTAAACCCATTTTTGGGTAATTAAATCCACATTACTTGCAGGCCAAGTAAGGGAACTTCTAGAAGATGCATTGAATCTAGGCTTTTGCGCATGTTAGACGAAGATTCGGACGAATATACCCGAAACTGAATATACCAAGAAGGTCCCCGAAGCGCCGCGCATCCCCGCACCAAAACCAGGGACCTAAATCCCTAGTTTTGCTGAGATTCCACGACAAATGCCGAGATTCCCCGGCAATTTGGTGGGGTCACGCGTCGATTTTCGATGCGTGACCCCGTCTCGTCTTCTAGAACTCCCTTATGCCTATAAAAACCCCTGTAGAGGTCCAAAACGAAGCAGTTTTTGATTTTAGCTTAGGGTTTCTATGTTTTAGTGTAGTGTAGGTAGGTGTTCTTCATTTTTATTTCTTTTGTATTTTCTTTTCTTTTTAGATCTTGTAGTAGGGCTGAGAGATTTACAGAGAGATAGAGAGGGATTGATGTTATAGTCGGTGACAATCTATGTAAAGGTGCCTCCTTTCTTCTGCAATGTAATCTTCTCCATCTTCTACATGATGCTTGGCTAACTTTTCTTCTTCTCATGGCAATCTAACTGCTAACCACTAACCATCTAAGCACTTACTTGATAATCCACATGAATCTAATAGCCTCTACAAGGCCTTGCTCTTGCAAGAGCCATTGATGGCTCATGATGATGGATTCTAACATTCTAACATTTCTAACACCTAACCCACTAACTTGCTAACTTACAATGTCTTCTTTATTTCATGCTCACCTCTAACCGGTTTCGATGATTTAACAAGTAGCTTGCAACTTGTTAGTGTATAGATGTGTTGTTTGAATGTAGAAGATCAATCTTATGAGCCATGCTCTATATCGTCTCTTGAAGCCAAGGATTAGTGATGGCCAAGGATCCATGTGAGGCAACTATCACTAAGAGGTTAGCATGGTTAGTAGAGTAATTGGTAGTTAGTAGCCATGAGTTTTCTTTTATCTTGTTTGAAAATTATTTTCAAACTCTTTTATCATTTTTTCTATCGTTGTTTTTACCACCTTCATAGTTCATCTTAGCTTCATCTTCTTTTTCTATTTTGTTTTCCAACCCATTTCTCTTTTGTTTTCACATCATTTTTCATCGCCTTCTCACCTACCACATGCTTGATTTCCTTTTCTTTTCTTTTCTTTTCTTTTTCTAATTCTTTAACAAAGAAGAATTGTTAACATACATGAATAGAGACTGTTAATGCTTCTATCGCCTCCCGTCCCTGTGGATTCGACCCGTTGAGCCAATGTTATAACGGAAGTATCGAGGGAACATTAGCACATACGAGCTTTTCATTGATTTCATAAACAACACGTTTTTAGAGTGCTAGTTCCGCCCCGAACAAATTTTTGGCGCCGTTGCCGGGGAACGGAAATGGTTTTGTTTTCACGTTTTTGTTAACATTTTCTTCTCTGTTTTGGAGTGCAGGTCAAAGTTTATAGGAACTTAATATTGCAGAACCCCAATTAGCAATGTAACTCCCTGCTCTTGAAAGCAGGGACTCAGCTTCTAAAGAACCGCGGCGCAAATGCGACTTTAGCCGCGCAAAAGCGGCCAATTGTGGCATCTGTGTATATTGTTGTGCTGGGATGTGTATATCACAATAGCTAGTGGATTTGTGCTGTTATTTTTCTGCTTTGATTGCCTACACACTGCAATAAATTAAAGAACTAAAATATGGTATTTGGACGCTTTTAAAACGGTTTAGACATTTGCATCTAGGCATGTGTCAATTCAATTCCAATATACTGTATTTTGTTATGTTGTTGTGATTTGGATTGAGGTGTACATATGACATTGCATATAGCATAGGATAAACACGTGAGTGAATTACTTACTTTGTGTTATATTCTTGTCTATATTGCACACTGCACGAATTGAAATTAAGGGCAAAACCCATACAAGATAAGGTGGGAATTTCATCACCCTTCCTTAGCCCAAAAATCACCTCCCCACTCACACAACCCAAGCCCTAATAAAAATTGATAGACATTGGCCCCTAGGGACATCTCGGACTCATTAAGAGATTGACCGAGGGTGGAACTTGTTTTGAATCTTACTCTTGTAAAATCAGTGTCTAAGATTGGGGATTAAGAGGTTACGCCTCGAAGATACCGTGGTTTGGCGTAATTAAGGCTCGTTGCTTACGCACGGATACCTCCCACCGTATTTTGTCCCTACCTGGCCGATTAGCTTGTGATCGGATTCAAGCAACACCTCCCCCGGGTAATCGACCAGTTAGGAGTCGTCTAGGTCTTGGTCAACCTTAATAGGCTTGTTTTGATTTTGTCTTTTCTTTTGTTTGTTGTTTGTTCTTTCTTTTTTGTTTGTGATTGTTTGTGAAATGGAATTCAACAATGACAATTCTTTCAATCCGAATATGAATCCATATTTCATACCGACCCCGTTCAATTCGGATAATTCCAACTCAGTTTTTCACAATATGAACTAACCAAATACACCGGGTTGGTGATTAAACGAGAAAGGTTATGTAAATGTGTTCGATGTATCCCTTTCTTATCTCCGCTATAGCATAAGGCTATACCGAGTCGATTCTCAGGGAGAGCTAGCGATGGAAGCGTTACGAATCGTAGTGAAGAATGTAAACGAAGTGTCTTCTATGTTCTTTAAAAGAATAAAACAATCATGGAAAAAGAAGTGAAAGAATGGATGGATATGTTCATGATGGAAGAGTGGAAAGAAATCAAAGAAGATTGGATTTGGACTAACAACTAAAAAGAAAAGTGAACTTGAAGAAGCAAACCATGACTAGCTTACCTTACTACCTTACCAAAGCTTACCAAACTCCGTGATAGTGAAGGCGTGCCTCATGTTGTCACTCCATCGGCGTAGGTTTCGTCTTGCGTGTTGATCTAATTACTTTCTCATGTAGATGAAGGGTGGTTTAACCCATCGAAGAAGAGAAGACCATCCAACTTGCAAGATGAACTATAGCAATCACCCATGAGTTAGTGAAGATGGCAAGGCTAGTGGTTAGCTAGTACATGGAGAAAGAATTAGTTACAAGCCATGAGAAAAGTAAAACAAAGCATGAATAAAATTGCAAGGAACTAAAGCAAGCAAGTAAAGAAAGCAAGTAAAGAAAGCAAGTAAACTAGAACCAAGCTCAAGTAGAGGAAGGAGAATGGATGAATCCTTGTTGCTTCAAGTTGTCACACCTTGATTACACAAGCTCTCTCTCTCACAATCTCTCTCTTTTACAAAGTATCTAGGGAAGAAGAAGAGGGACTAAAGAACTAAACCTAGAGAAAAACCTAAGAAAATTACAACAACTAACAATTTCTCCTCTCTTCTCCATTCAGTCTTTGCTCGCAGGTCCAGGTGAAGTATTTATAGGCCCCAGGTGAAGGATCCAGAAGCTAGTTTGTTGGCGCAAAATCCGAGATCCAACGGCCTGTAACTGCCGCCAGGGCGCGACAAGGCGCGGCAAGGTTGAGTCTGTTGCGCAACAACTTTCTGTTGGAGATTGGTTACGAGGTTGTTAGCCACGTGGTCTTCTAGAATCTTGGGTTGTTGCGCGGATCTCTCTGGATTCTGGATTAGATTTGGGCTTTATCTTGGCTTTGAAATTAATCACTTTAATTATTGCTAATTAAAGTGATTATTGGCTTTCTCTCCATTAGAGTGTAGACCTGTAAAAATATAGAGAAGATTAGTAAAAATCATGTATTTATTAACTAAATGCATGGGAATTATGTGGTAAAATATGCAACATTGGATACCAATCACACCCCCACACTTATTCTTTTGCTCGTCCCGAGCAAAACAAAGAAAAGGAAAAGAAAATCTTAACTACCAATTTTATTACACCACTTTCGCAGGTGACGCGATTGCACTGAGCGTGTGCAACAAGCCGTTAAACCTCTAGGTTACCCTAGAGGAGGAGTGTTGTCTCCTGAGGGTTTTCAGCGGATTGCACCCACAAAATCCATAAAGAAAGAAGACAAATGTTAGTGTTTTGAAAACGCATTTGAACAAGAGACATGTTTACGAACTATTTTTGCAAAAATATAAGTGATCCTAGGTCATAAGTCCACCTATAATCATTCTTCCTTAAACTTAGTCTCCATGCAAGATCTTGTCTTTAATTAAGGTAAGAATTCAAAATTGGATTGAATACTTTATCTTTCATAAAACCTAGATAGTATGCACACCGTGCTCAGTGAAAATTTCTGGGATTTCAACTCTAACCATAAAGCCATTTATTTATTTATTTATTTTTCTTTTTCTTTTTTTTCTTTTTCTTCCCTTAGTTTTCTTAGGCTTTCTAGTTCACCCATGTAGCGAGCCTATAACCGATGACTCCCAAACCAGATGGTTCTAGGGCACCAGATGAGAAAACATCCCTCGGGTTAAAGGACTCGAGTGAAAAAGGCCACAAAACTAAGGGGGATTATTTATAATCACCGTTAGGCGTGAATAATCATGCGTCTTGAGGCACAATTTTCCAGCTTAATAAGTGAGATCACCGTTAGGCGTGAGTAACCATGCTTCTTGAGGCACAATTCTCCAGCTTAATAGGTGATGTTTTATATATATATATATATATATATATATATATATATATATATATATATATATATATTTATATTATATTTATATGGCATTTTTTGTCTTTGTTTCCATCCCAAGAAATGTGTAAGTGTAAAGTGCATATTTATCTAAGGCAAAAAATTCAAGATAAAAATATCTCACCAATTTTACTTACTTAGCCTATAATCTCAAACAAGATCTATTATTTCAACTAGGTTTAAGATGTCATAATTAAGGCTTTCTTAATTCCTAAGATACATCTTAATTTTCTTAAAATAGATCAAAACTTTGTCTCTTATTTCAAAAAGTTTTTATTATTATTATTTTTTAATATATTTTTTTATTTTATTTCTAAAAGAAAAGGTAAAATCTAAAAGAAAGTGGAAAATCTAAAAAAAAGATAAAATCTAAAAATAAAATGGAAGACCTAAAAAAAATGAAAATCCTATAAAGAAAATAAAAAGTCCTATGTTAGTACATACCCCCTCATACCTATCTCATGCATTGTCCTCAATGTATGCAAGACAAAAATGATGCATGAAATAGGTAAGGTAAAAAGTCACTCCTTCCTCCTCTTTGGACCCGCAGTAGTACTGGGTCCTGCCGACTGTGTCCTCCTCAACCTCGCCTCAATGCCTTCTAACCTAGAGGATTGCTCCTCTAACCTGGAGGATTGTTCCTCCATCTTCTTCCGCAGCCTCACTTGACCCTTAAAAATCTTCTTCATGCCCTTCCAGATGGAAGACATGAAGGCATGTGTATCATGTGGGGGGTCCTGTCTCCAAAACTCGGGTTCATCTTCATCCGCAAAACTCTCCTCAGAGGAGGACTCTACCGGTACATCCTCGGGTTGGACAGTAGGTGTCCAGACCGCATGCAAACAACTATTGTACGAACTGTAGGTCTCTCGGGTGCAACAAACACTCGGTCGAATGAATCAAAAACATCGTCTGGTAGGAAAGTCCTACACAGACGTGTAATCAGGATGGGGTGAGAGTATTTGGCACCTCGTGTGCGTGAAGAGTTGGCTATAAGTGCATGGAAGATGACCTTATTCAAACAAACCGAGTGTTGACGAGTCATTAAATCATGTATAATTTGCAACACTGGTCTGTTGAAAGAGGAGGTGTGGTCTAGCCCTAAAATGTTGCGTTGGATCCAACGTCCAACGCAATGAACATTTCTAAACATCGTACTGGCTTTGAGCCCACGATCCTGCTCAGTACAACGAGCCCCCATAATAGTCATATACTCAATCAACGGGAGAGGCTCGCTATGTTGTGTGATGGATGGGACAGAGGTGATTTCCTCAAGAAGAGGAAGCGTGACAAGTAGGTCTCCTGTGGGCATGTGTACAGTGAACTGGTACATGTGTGGATCAATCGATGCTTGGTCAAGATGCGTGTAAAATATTGTCACCAGTTCGGGACAATAAAATGCATCGGTCTCAGTGTTGTCGTACACTAGTGAATACCAATTCCTTGCCCTAATTCTCTCTAAAAATACATGCCCATAACCATTCACATCACATAAAATCCGCCCAAAATCTTTCTCAACAAAAATTGATGGTGCCATGATATGAATTTCAGATCAAAGCGGTAAAAAGAAGAGATTTAGAATTCGAACCACCCCCGGATTCGTGGGGGGAAGAAATTTTGGTCTCTGCAGTGGGTTCAGGAAGCTCTGAAGGAGGATGTAGCACCAGATCAACCGTAAGCTTGTAAAATCGATCGGAGCAGACTCTGGCGGCGCTCAGGATGCTGCAGGAAAGCCGCGGAGGCGCGGCTGGAGTCGCTGGAACGCGGCAAAGGAAAGAGATCTAAGGAGCGGAAAAATTGCAGTGGCGGCGCTGGAGAAGGATTTTTTTAGATCTGAGATTATGTTTTCGTTTGAGGGAGGAAGGGTGTGGAAGAGGGCTATTTATAGGAGGGAAAGAATTTTAGAATCCCACTTCTATCCCTAGGTTAAAAACGAATTTACCCTAGGGAATTGGAAGTTTTGAAAAGAGCTTTGACCCTAGGGACTTTGAATATGAAGAAACCTAGGAATTTAGAAAAATTTTGAATTTGGAAAGTGTGGAAACTCCTTTTAGCATAAAAATCCCTCCTTTATTTTTATTTCTTTTTTTTTTTATATTTCTAAAAGAAGTGTAAAAGAAAGAAAATCTAAAAACTCTAAGTTAGTAAACCCTAAAAAAAAAAAAAAATTACCTTAAGGTGGTGGTTCCGGCGGCGGTCTGATTGGTCCACGAAACATGGCCCAATCATTATTACGTTGGGTTTTGCAGAACCCACCAAAAATATCAGGAATATGACCCACTAAAAAGTTGAATCCATGAAGGATCTTTATTAAGTACATGACCCCATCTAATTTCCATTTTCCATAATAAATTCAGAGTCAAATTTGTCAACCACCTTGTCCCAGAATGATGTATGAAATGACAGAACAGTTGACTTGGACTCAGGAAGAACTGACTCAGGAAGGTGACTGAAATCAAGTAAAGGTTCAAGAGTCATAGTGAATTCTGGAATTGGGTCCAAGTCAAAAAATGGAAACTCAAGTCCACATGTATTGTCCAACAATGGAATGTGACTATCAAAAATTGGTGATTCAAGTTCAGGAGGGATGGGAATCAAAACTGACTCTAAAATGTTGCTCAAATTGGGTAACATAACAGGAGTCAATAATAATTTAGGAATTTGAATTAGATCACAAGTTTGAGAGTCAAAGTCACATTCCATATTGAGTTCAATTACACAAAAATGTGAACTTGCCAATTTATCAATAGGATCTTCAAAAAGGTATAATTGGTCAAGTTCAGTATGATCATCAAAGGTTGGTGATTCAATTTCAAAATGGACTGGCACTGGATCCAATACTGACTCGGGAAATAAAGTGAAATCATGTGAAGACACCGGAGTCATAATTGAATCAGGAAGGAAAATTGAATCATCAAGTGGAAGTTCAGGATCATGTTCATGTTCAAGTTCAATTTCAGTAAAAGGAAAACTTGCCAAAATGTCAATAGGATCTGAAGGTTGGACAAGTTCAGTTGAGTGTGCTGAAATAGAATCTGGACTTCCAAGACTACATGACTCTTTGATTTTAACAGAGTGGCTAGTGACATTAGAACGAGGATGAGAATGAAGAGTTTGGATCATCAAATCTATGTCACGATTTCTAGCATTTCGAGTCTGAGTCAAGAATTCAAGCATCTTTTCACAATTCATTGGTTCATCATTTTGTTGAAAAGATGAAGAATTATTTTGGAATTGGTGATGAAATTGTGAGTCAAAACTGTGTGGTAGAGTGGACTCACACAAGAAATCTTTACTCGTTTCCATGACAAATGGTTGTTCATTAGGAAAAGGTGGAACTGAGTAAGACTCTTGAAAATACTGTGGAATTGGAGGGGCAAAGGTTTCTTGAAGTTGTTGCTCGACCCTCTGTAAATTGGCTTCTATACTCCTTAGTAACTCAGATTTTTCTTCAATTGGTGGTTCAGAAAAAGGAGTATATGAAGCAGAATCTGGAAATGAATATTGTGGATATTGTGGACTAGGTGGATATGGTGGACAAGGAATTTGAGAATTTGACTCGGGGTACGTGAATCCCCAATTACTCGGTAAAGAGTTGAAATTATTATGGAAATCATAGTTATTAGATGGGGGGTATGGGTCATATTGATTCGGATAAGGCCAACCCGGTGTATGTGGTTGGTGCGTATTGTAAAACGCCGGGTTGGAATTATCCGAATATGGTGTCGGTGTGAAATATGGATTATTATTAGGATAGAAAGAATTGTTGAATGCCATATCACACAAAAAAATCACAAACAAAAAGAAAAATCAAACAACAAACAAAAAGAAAAGAAAAAAAATCAAAACCAAGCCAAAAGAATGGTTGACCTAGACCTAGACGACTCCTAACTGATTAGATCGTCCACGGGAGGTTTAGTGTAGACGTAGACCACAAGTTAATCAGCCAGGGAAGGGCAAGGTTGGTGGGAGGTTTTCCGTCAGAGACGTTCCTTAATTAAGTAACCAGCAACCTTCGGGCTTTCGGCCCTCAATCCCTTTCCTAGACACTAATTTTGCAAGAGTCTATTTCCAACACTTTTCCCCCTTAGGATAATCTCCTAGATGAGTCCAAGATGTCCCTAGGGCCAACGTCTATTTTTTTATTAAATTAGGCTTGGGTTAGTGAGTGCTTGGATTGTGGTTTTTGGGCTAAGGAAAGGGTAATGAAATCCCCACCTTATCTTATTTATGGGTTATGCCCTTAAAATTGAATTGTGCAAGTGTACAAGAAATATCACTAAGATTCACTCAAAGTATGAAAATCAAGCAAGAGATGATTCCTAGTCTATATGCAATGCAAAACGTACCTTGCCTCCAGCACTCTTCAACAGTAAAAGTAAAGGAATTGAAAGACACGTGCCTAGAATGCAAATGTCTAAACAATTTTTAACAATTTCAACCAATTTTTTACTGTTGATTAAATTAGCAGGTAATAGGTGAAAAATACAGGATTTCAAGTATAGCAGCAGATTTATTTTGCAGAGAAGCAAGCCCTGCAGAAATTAGGTCCGTAGTGAGCTCAGTATTGCCGCAGATCTGCGGCAAAATTCCCGAATCTGCGACAAAACTGAGGGATCCTGGTCTCTGCTTTCGAGAGTAGAGGCCCAGGTCCACTTATATGTATACTGCAATGCAAATTTTCCTGTTTTCTTCTCCTGTAACCTGCAATAGAGAAGAAGATTTGTTTAGTTCTTCACTTTAAAGAAAATCCGTTGCTCTCCCCGGCAACGGCGCCATTTTGATTAAACGAGAAAGGTGTATGTAAATGTGTTCGATGTATCCCTTTCTTATCTCCGCTATAGCATAAGGCTATACCGAGTCGATTCTCAGGGAGAGCTAGCGATGGAAGCGTTACGAATCGTAGTGAAGAATGTAAACGAAGTGTCTTCTATGTTCTTTAAAAGAATAAAACAATCATGGAAAAAGAAGTGAAAGAATGGATGGATATGTTCATGATGGAAGAGTGGAAAGAAATCAAAGAAGATTGGATTTGGACTAACAACTAAAAAGAAAAGTGAACTTGAAGAAGCAAACCATGACTAGCTTACCTTACTACCTTACCAAAGCTTACCAAACTCCGTGATAGTGAAGGCGTGCCTCATGTTGTCACTCCATCGGCGTAGGTTTCGTCTTGCGTGTTGATCTAATTACTTTCTCATGTAGATGAAGGGTGGTTTAACCCATCGGAGAAGAGAAGACCATCCAACTTGCAAGATGAACTATAGCAATCACCCATGAGTTAGTGAAGATGGCAAGGCTAGTGGTTAGCTAGTACATGGAGAAAGAATTAGTGACAAGCCATGAGAAAAGTAAAACAAAGCATGAATAAAATTGCAAGGAACTAAAGCAAGCAAGTAAAGAAAGCAAGTAAAAAGCAAGTAAACTAGAACCAAGCTCAAGTAGAGGAAGGAGAATGGATGAATCCTTGTTGCTTCAAGTTGTCACACCTTGATTACACAAGCTCTCTCTCTCACAATCTCTCTCTTTTACAAAGTATCTAGGGAAGAAGAAGAGGGACTAAAGAACTAAACCTAGAGAAAAACCTAAGAAAATTACAACAACTAACAATTTCTCCTCTCTTCTCCATTCAGTCTTTGCTCGCAGGTCCAGGTGAAGTATTTATAGGCCCCAGGTGAAGGATCCAGAAGCTAGTTTGTTGGCGCAAAATCTGAGATCCAACGGCCCTGTAACTGCCGCCAGGGCGCGGCAAGGCGCGGCAAGGTTGAGTCTGTTGCGCAACAACTTTCTGTTGGAGATTGGTTACGAGGTTGTTAGCCACGTGGTCTTCTAGAATCTTGGGTTGTTGCGCGGATCTCTCTGGATTCTGGATTAGATTTGGGCTTTATCTTGGCTTTGAAATTAATCACTTTAATTATTGCTAATTAAAGTGATTATTGGCTTTCTCTCCATTAGAGTGTAGACCTGTAAAAATATAGAGAAGATTAGTAAAAATCATGTATTTATTAACTAAATGCATGGGAATTATGTGGTAAAATATGCAACATTGGATATACCAATCAGTTGGCCTTATCCGAATCAATACAACCTATACCCACAATCTTATAACTATAATTTCCAAAATAATTTCAACTCTTCACAGAGTCAATGGGGATTCGATTCACCTCCCCCGAGTTAAATTTTCAACCTCCTTGTCTACTGTGTCCACCTTGTCCACAATTTACACAATATTCATTCCCCGATTTCGCTTCCTATACTCCTTGTTCTGGACCTCCCATTGAAGAAAAATTCGAGTTAGAAAAGAGTATAGAAGCCAATCTACAAGAGGCCGAGCAATAACTTCAGAAAATATTGGCCTCTCCAATTTCACAATATTTTCAAGGGTCTTACTCAGTTCCACCTCCTCATACTGAACAACCATCTGCCCTGGAAACGAGTAAAGAACTCTTGTGTGAGTCCAATCTTCAATCTCAAAATATGTTGGACTCACAATCTTCATTATTTTCAAAACTAAGATTCCTATACTCCCTTTCTGGACCATTCACTTAAAGAAAAATCAAGTCTAGAAAAGAGTATAGAAATCTTGCAGGAGTCTGCGTTACAATTTTAAAAATCTTCTTCTTTGTCTATTGATAGGTTGGAAACACAATTAAGTAAATTGGTTAACATTTATAAGCATGAAGAACCTCTCTTTTCTCCACATTTGACCAATTCAAATATCTCTAACTCTATCAATTTGACCCATGACTCTTATTGTTTTGGAAACCAGGATTCCTACACTCCTTTTCTAGAACAACCACTTGAAGATATATCACATCTAGAAAAGAGTATAGAAGTCTTGAAAGAGTCCGCACTAAAATTTCAAAAATCTTCTACCGAGTCTATCAATAGGTTGGAAACACAATTGAGTCAATTGGTTAGCATTTATAGGAATGAGGAAACTCTATCTTATCAACCTTTGACCAATTCAGCTATCCCCAACTCTATTGATCTGACCCAGGACTCTTGTCATTTTGGACACCAAGATTCAATTTCAGCACACCCATCTGAACTTGTTCAAACTTCAAATGTTAAAAATCCTATTGACATTTTAACAAGTTATCCTTTCCTGAAATTGAACTTGAGCATGAATATGATCCTGAATTTCAACTTGGTAATTCAATTTTACTTCCTGATTCAATATTGACTGAGGTATTTTTACCTGAATTCAGGCCTTTTTCCGAGTCAGTATTGGATCCAGTGCCAGTCCATTGTGAAATTGAATCACCAATCTTTTCTGATCATCATATTGAACTTGACCAATTTCATACTTTTGAAAGTCCCATTGATAAATTGGCAAGTTCTTATTTTTATGGAATTGAACTCAATGAGAAATGTGACTTTGATCCTCAAATTTGTGATCCAGTTCAAATTCCTGAATCAATATTGATTTCTATTATGTTACCCAATTTGAGCAACATTTTACAGTCAGTTTTGGTTCTCATACCTGTTATTCTTGAACTTGAATCACCAATCTTCGAAAGTCACATTCCATCGTGGTAAAATGAATGTGGACTTGAGTTTCAACTTCTTGATTTGGACCCACTTTCTGAACCAATCTCGACTCCTGAACCTTTACTTGACTTAAGTCTTTTTCCTGAGTCGGTATTAGTTCCTGTATTTCCTGAGTCTAAATCAATCATTCCATTCTGGGACAAGGGTCTTGATAAATTTGACTCTGAAATTATTTTGAAAATTTGAAAATTAGATAGGGTAAAATTTTTAATAAAAATCATAAATATATACATCATTTTAGTGGGTTATATTATAGAGGTCTCTGGTGGGTTCCTCTGGACTCCACGTACATTGGATTAGACCGCATTTTGTGGACCAATCAGACCGCCACCAGAACCACCACCTTGAGGTGAATTTTTCTTCCCTCTCTATTTGTTTCATGCATACATACATCACGATGCATTGAGGACAATGCATAAGATAAGTGTGAGGGAGGGTTTACTAACATAGAGTTTTTAGATTTTCTTTTTTTTACACTTCTTTTATGATACTTTTAGAAATCTTCCCTTTTGTATAGGATTTTTCTCTTTCTTTAAAATTTTTTTGAAATAAGAGACAACGTTTTGATCTATTTTGAAGAAAATTAAGATGATCTTAGAAATTAAGAAAGCCTTAATTATGACATCTTAAACCCAGTCAAAATAATGGATCTTGTTTAAAATTATAGGTTAAGTATAAAAGATTGGGGAGATAATTTTATCTTGAATTTTTTGTCTTAGTATGCACTTCACACTTACACAATTTTTGGGATGGAAACAAAGACCTAAAATGCCATAAAGTAAAAATAAATAAAAAGAAAAAATATATATATATGGTATAAATAAAACATCACTTATTAAGCTAGATAATTATGCCTCAAGAAGCATGATTATTCACGCCTAACAGTGATCAAAAGAAACAAATAAATTCCCCTTAGTTTTGTGGCCTTGTTTACTCGAATCCTTAAACCCAAGGGATGTTTTCTCATCTGGTGCCCTAGGACCGTCTGGTTTGGGAGTCATCGGTTAAAGGCTCGCTACATGGGTGAACTAGAAAGCCTAAGAAAACTAAGGGAAGAAAAAAATAGAAAAAGAATATATATATATATATATATATATATATATATATATATATATATATATATATATATATATATAATGGCTTGATGGTTAGAGTTAAAATCCCAGAAATCTTTACTATCACAAAGTGCATATTATCTAGGTTTTATGAAAGATAAAATATTCAATCCAATTTTGAATTTTTACCTTAATGGAAGACAAGATCTTGCATAGAGACTAAGTTTAAGGAAGAATAAATTTTTGGTGGACTTATGACCTTAGATCACTTATATTTTTGCAAAAATATTTCGAAAACTTGTCTCTCTTTCAAAATGTGTTTTCAAAATACTAACATTTATCTTCTTTCTTTATGAATTTTGTGGGTACAATCCACTGAAAACCCTCAGGAGACAAAACTCCTCCTCTAGGGGTAACCTAGAGGTTTAACGGCTTGTTGCATACGCTCGTGCAATCGCGTCACCTGCGAAAGTAGTGTAATAACTTTTGTAGTATAGTTTTTCTTTTCTTGTTTTGCTTGGGACGAGCAAAAGATAAGTGTGGGGGTGCGATTAGTCTACAATTCTGCATTATTATATCGCATTTTCCTACCAATTTAGGAATAAAATGTCGGCCTAAACCGTGTTTTGGTCTCTCTTGCAGGTAAATCAAGAGTTTAAGGCAAAGGAGTAATAAGAGCTTAATTAAACCCATTTTTGGGTAATTAAATTCACATTACTTGGAGGCCAAGTAAGGGAACTTCTAGAAGACGCATTGAATCTAGGCTTTTGCGCATGTTAGACGAAGATTCAGACGAATATACCCGAAACCAAATATACCAAGAAGGTCCCGAAGCGCCGCGCATCCCCACACCAAAACCAGGGAACTAAATCCCTGGTTTTGCTGAGATTCCGCGGCAAATGCTGAGATTCCATGGCAATTTGGTGGGGTCACGCGTCGATTTTCGACGCGTGGCCCGTCTCGTCTTCTAGAACTCCCTTATGCCTATAAAAACCCCTGTAGAGGTCCAAAACGAAGCAGTTTCTGATTTTAGGATAGGGTTTCTATGTTTTAGTGTAGTGTAGGTAGGTGTTCTTCATTTTCATTTCTTTTGTATTTTCTTTTCTTTTTAGATCTTGTAGTAGGGCTTAGAGATTTAGAGAGAGAGAGAGAGGGATTGATGTAATAGATGGTGACAATCTATGTAAAGGTGCCTCCTTTCTTCTGCAATGTAATCTTCTCCATCTTCTACATAATGTTTGGCTAACTTTTCTTCTTCTCATGGCAATTTAACTGCTAACCACTAACCATCTAAGCACTTACTTGATAATTCACATGAATCTAATAGCCTCTACAAGGCCTTGCTCTTGCAAGAGCCATTGATGGCTCATGATGATGAATTCTAACATTCTAACATTTCTAACACCTAACCCACTAACTTGCTAACTTGCAATGTCTTCTTTATTTCATGCTCACCTCTAACCGGTTTTGATGATTTAACAAGTACCTTGCAACTTGTTAGTGGTATGGATGTGTTGTTTGAATGTAGAAGATCAATCTTATGAGCGATGCTCTGTATCGTCTCTTGAAGCCAAGGATTAGTGATGGCCAAGGATCCATGTGAGGCAACTATCACTAAGAGGTTAGCATGGTTAGTGGAGTAATTGGTAGTTAGTAGCCATGAGTTTTCTTTTATCTTGTTTTGAAAATTATTTTCAAACTCTTTTATCATTTTTTCTATCGTTGTTTTTACCACCTTCATAGTTCATCTTAGCTTCATCTTCTTTTTCTATTTTGTTTTCCAACCCATTTCTCTTATTTTTCACATCGTTTTTTATCGCCTTCTCACCTGCCACATGCTTGATTTCCTTTTCTTTTCTTTTCTTTTTCTAATTCTTTAATAAAGAAGAATTGTTAACATACACGTGAATAGAGACTCTTAATACTTATATCGCCTCCCGTCCCTGTGGATTTGACCCGTTGAGCCAATGATATAACGGAAGTATCGAGGGAAGATTAGCACATACGAGCTTTTCATTAATTTCATAAACAACACATTTTTAGAGTGCTAGTTCCGCCCCGAACAACCCTGGGTTCAACAATTGGATTCCCAGTGGGAAAAGCGATTCGAACAACACGAACCACCTACTGAAGACAAGGTGATCCAGGTTAACTTGGGTAGTCAAGATCACCTTAAGCCCATCTTTATAAGTGAAAGCTTATCACTTACAGAAAGAGAAGAATTGATTGTACTCATAAGAGAGTATATAGATGTTTATGCATGGAACTATGAAGACATGCACGGACTTGATCCACAAGTAGTCATGCATCAACTGAATATCAAACCTGACGCCAAGCCAGTCAAGCAGCAACAACGCCGGTTTCGTCTGAACATTATGGAGGCTATTGAAGTCGAAGTTCATAAGCTCATTGCATGCAGCTTCATACGGGAGGAACAACATCCAGATTGGGTTGCTAATATCGTTTTTGTCCTCAAGAAGAATGGGAAAATACGGATCTGCATCGACTACCGTGATCTCAATACAGCTTGTCCTAAAAACGAATTCTCACTGCCCATCACCGATGTCATAATTGATAATACCTGTGGATTCGAAAGAATGTCTTTCATGGACGGCTTTTCAGGGTACAATCAAATTAAGATGTATCCTGACGATTAGAAGCATACTTCATTCCGAACACCATTGGGGGTATACTGCTACACCGTGATGCCCTTCGGACTAAAGAACGCCGGAGCAACCTATCAGCGGGCAATGAATACAATCTTCCGCGATCATCTCCGAAAAATGGTAGAATGTTATGTCGACGACATTGCTGTTAAAAGCCGCAATAAGAATGACCATCTTCGTGACTTGAGAACGATATTTGACATAATGCGGGCTTATCAACTGAAGATGAATCCAACAAAATCCTTCTTGGGGATTTCGAGTGGCAAGTTCCTTGGATTTATTGTTACATCAGAAGGAATTCATCTTGACCCAGACAAAGTCAAAGCCATCCATAGCATGCATCCACCTAGGAATCTCAAAGAGCTTAGATGCTTGCAAGGTAGACTGGCTTATATTAGAAGATTCATCGCAAATCTCTCAGGCCGCTGTCAACCGTTCACCCGACTCATGAAAAAGGGTGTTCCCTTTGTATTATAAAAACGGAGTTGACCATACCCGGGTCCGGAGCAGCTTTACTAGCGGTCTGCCTACGGATCGACAACTTAAGGACTAATGAAGCAGGAGGAGCAGGTACCGCAGATGATTCGCCCTCTGCAATAACAATAGGAGCGTAGCGACGAGGCTTCTTTACGACCCTCTTCCTACAAGATTCACCTTCCCGCTTTCGCTTGAAGTGGACGTCAGGGTCTTCTTCCTCCACTTCTTCCACATCAACATGTTCCACGGGGGCTGTACTGACCCCACCAGAAGCAGCTGCTGGAACCTCAGCACCTATATCCGCTTCAAAGTAAGGACTTCCTGCATCTGAGGCTTCGCTATCATCAACAACAATGAATTCCCCGAGGCCTGGAACACGGACCCTCTTACCCTCGCTCTTCTCAGTGACCTTCCGCTTCAGCCACTGAGAGATCAACTTCACACCAAAGGAATTAATAGAAAATCCAGAGGGTGTGGAGTTTGAGGTTCTATACCACTGGCAGAATCCCAGGGTCGTCAGAAGGTTAGGAGTCCTAAGCGGCATGCACAGTCGCGCCTCAGTACAGCCAGCAATGAAGAATCGCCAGGCACGAGCTCTATTGATGAGGCTCCCCATAAAGGCCAGACTGTTGTTTGGATTGCCTACATACAGTTGGCCATACCCAAACTGACGGGAAAACTGACTCGGAACATAGGGCTCCAGGTAATAGGTGTCCCCGCTTCTATACAACAAGTGGGATGGCTGGATGCTAACCAGCCATTCGAAGACTCTCTGACTCAATGACGTATGCCCTTCCCCTACATCCTTGAATTCTTCACCATAGCCTGCATCACGAATGTAGGGAAAGCACCGAAAAAGGCTGTAGACGTCATGACGGCACAGCAGTTTGCGGACCCCAGCCACATAAGTCCGTGACCACGAACACCCCTAGAATCGAAGGAGAAGCGCCATTCGAACACCTTCTGGGGGCTCCTCACCAGCCTAGATCATGGAGGGGCAGTGAAGGGCAAACCATGCCATCAAATAAGTATAGGGCAAATTAATTTTGGGGTTTGGTCCATCGCGAGGCAAGATAGTCCCCTTTCCTCGCTTCGTTGTTGGTGGCCTACAGAAAGCCTCCATCAATGCACGAAGGCCTCTTTGAATACAGCACATCATGGCTGGAAGAAGTCCAAGAGAACGATCATAGACTAGACAAATAGTAGGCAATAAGACAGTCAGATGAATGACATCACCAGACGAAGATGGCACCATACATCTCTTCAACCAAACCGTTAAAAAGCCAGCTGAAGCGCCTTCTGGGACGTCGGTCTACGAGCCTGGTGGTGGAAACTCCGAAGAATATCACCATTCTCATAGGGTCCATCATCTTCTTCCAGAATCAAATTCCCTTGAGAGTGCTCTTGCATCTGGCGAAAGATGTCTTCATCTACAACTCCACAGTGAGCCGCTTCAGGAGTACCTTCCAGGTCGGGGAATAAATAATTTTCCCAGCTCTTCAAACTGCATGAAGCTCCCTTATGGCTCCCATGCATGCTGGAACAAATGTAAAGGTGGCACATCAACTCCTGGTAAGTCTCAAACAAGGCGGGCTCCTGCTTCTCCAGAATTGCCAATTCCATCTCGCATGGGAAATATTCTTCATATGGGAGAGACCCCAAAGGCAGAGCAGAGACTTCCCACATCTCGTGCAAAGCCATGCCCAATTCGCCAACAAGGGTGAAGAAGGTCCCTGTAGCCGGGCAGTACAACTCAAAGATGGCATAGAGGTTCGCTACGCTCATCTGAATGTCATAACAGGTCGCCCTAACGGTCTCGTAGAGTCCCAGCCTCTCCAGATCTTCCTCAAAATGGGAAAGGACATATAGAGTCAAGTCCCTCCACCATACTTTGGGGGGATGAATCCACCCCGGGGTCCTGAAATCAGTAGCTGGATAATTGCCATGAACCTTAAAGAACTGATTTCCAAAAGTCTGAGCCACCGTGGAATTTTCTCCCACTGGGATGTCTGGAAGTACATTCCCAGGGTGTAGACCCAATATGCAGTGAGGAGGACCCGTCCTTGCGTAACCGGGGGACGGAATTATCAACTTCCCCACGTGAACGGAATCAGTAGTCTGAGTCACTTGCCACTGCATCTTCCGAGCCCTTGTCACACATTGAAAGAAGGACAAGGGAAATGCCGCTTGCTAGATGGGAGATAGTACTTCTCACCATCCAATTTGAAAATCCACTGCCCCTCTCCGACTAGCAGCTGGTGATCGTTGTCTGGCGCTGCATCTCCAAACATGAAACTGGACTTCTGATAGATTCTTCGGTCAGAATCTTCAAGGGGAGCAGTAGTTAAGATGCTCCTCATGGTATGCTGATCCCCAGCATGAATAAGTACATCCCGACTAGGAGCGCTCCGCTCGCTGAATAGCGAAGCCTGCCCTTGAAACTGCAGGCTAACATTACCATCCAGCCCTCTGACTGTTCCAAAGAGACTGTTCAGAGGACCAGCAGTATAGTGCACTGCAAAATAATAAGGGGAAACTATGATTAGTTCATCGGCTGAAGGAAAGCTAAAACAAGAATATAATTTTTTGTTAAGGCATAGCTTCGCTCTCCGAGCGAAGTTGGCCTAACAATAGCTTCGCCCTGAAACTCAGCTTCACAGCAGCAGCTTAACTCCGCACTCTACGTGAAGGCAGGATGCAGAATAGTATCTAAGTATTAGTTTCGCTCTGAAAGCTTGGCCTCAACGCGAAGGAGCCCCAAGAGCCAACTTCGCCAGAAGAATACTGCTGCTTAAAAATTATTTCGAGGGCATTAAAGTCCTTTTCCAACCGTGCTTCTAAGGCTAACTTTGCATCCTATCATCCAACAGGATGTGAAGCACCTAAGGGATAGCTTCGCCTGGAAGCTTGAAGAAGAGACCCGTCGGTTCTTAAAATTCCCAATCAAAAAAAAATTAAGAGGGAAATATTAGGGAGTTGAACTCCCTAAGATCACGGGATCATGATTGATCGCCCTGGATTCATCAGAAGATAGCCAGAAATTGGCTTCAAAAGAAATGAAAACCTCTGAACAAAAGGAAAAGATCCCTACCCGCGATAGGTCGTTCGATGACCGGAGGAGGAGAAGGACCCTCCGTCGTAGAGGTTGCTACCTCTTTTCCTGCTCGTCTTTTGGGAGCCATCGGAGAACTGAAGAAGTTCTTGAATTATCAAACGAAGAAGAAAGCAGAAGAAGAGATTTGCAGTTCTCTGAAAATTCAAAGAGAAGTGGTGCCTTCTCTTTCAGCCCGATCAGGTTTTTATAGGCTGATGATTGATTAGTTTCTAATTTTTGCATAATTTTTATCACATCTTCACATTTATTTCGTATTAAATTCTGCTAATAAAGTTTTGCTTGCTTGATTCTAGGTCCATGGTGTGCAATGAAGAAGAAGACCCTAAATCATCATTTAATTGGTGATTAAAGGCCTATTAAGATAGCCATTGACCTAGGAAACTGATTCTATCAAAACCAGGGGCTGCAAACACAAAACCGGGACCAGACACTGACAGGAGACAAAAAGGACAGCGCGCAGCTCGTAGCGCCGCGCGCGCGACTGCTACATGGCCGCGGCACGCGCTGCGTTTTGGGCCAGGGTTTGTTCCCTGGCCCTCCTCTTCCCTAGGATCCCTGGCCCTCCTCTTCCCTGGTGCCTATAAAAATACCCCTAGGGTTCCAAAGTTGGATATATAGAGAGTTTAGGGTAGTTTTTTATTCCATGTTGTAGTTTGATTTAGGTTAGGTTAGTTCTTCTTCTTCCTCTTTGTATTTTTCATTTATTTTAGATCTTGTATTAGGAGAAAGAGTGATACATGAGTGGAATACAAGAGTGCTTGTAATAGAAGGTGACAAGCTATGAAAGATGCTTTCTTTACCTCTCTTATGTTTTATCTAACTTCTTTTACATGTTTAGCTAGTCTTTTTCTCTTATAGCAACTAACTACTAACCACCAACTAGTTTAACTTCTTTATGATAATCCACATGAATCTAATAGCCTCGGTTTGGCCTTGCTCTTGCAAGAGTCATTGATGGCTCATGATGATGGATCTAACACTCTAACTTTCTAACCACTAACAAGCTAACATTACTTTACTCCATGCTTACTTTTCTATAGTTTTGATGGTTTAAGTGTAACTTGCACTTGTTTGTTGAGTTTGGTTGTGATGAGTTACATATGGGTCATGCTTTGAATCGCTCTTGAATCAAGGACTAGTGATGGCCAATGATACATGTGAGGCAACTATCACTAAGAGGTTAGCGTGTTGGTGGAGTCATTAGTAGTTAGTAGCCGTGAGTTTTCTTTGTTTTTTACTTTATTTTAGAAATATCAAAAATCACAAATACCATTCTTTTCTATATTTCCCACTTCTTTGTTTCCATCGTACACTTCTCTTTTCATTCTTTCATTTCTTTTCTTTTGATTCATTAAAACTTTGAAGAACTTTTTAACAAACACGTGAATCAATCGGTAAAGCTTCTATCGCCTCCCGTCCTTGTGGATTCGACTCGTTTTAGCCTCTTTGCTATAACGGAAGTATCGAGGAAGCCAAAGCACACACACTAAACATCAATTTCAAAACATACACTTTTTTGTGCGCGATTTTCCCTCGATCAAATTTTGGCGCCGTTGCTGGGGATGGGAACGGTTTGATTTCACGTTTTTGTTAACTTTTCTTCTTTATTTTTTTTGGTGTGCAGGTTAAAGTTTTAGCATTGTAGAAGTCCACACTTGCTCAAGTGTGGTTGGGTAAACTCTTGTACATTCATATACTCTGCTGCTAATTTTTATTTTACCTGTATACTGTAAATAATTTTAAGAATTAAAATATGGTAATTGGATGCTTTAAAACGGTTTAGACATTTGCATCTAGGCACGTGTCAATTTTAATTCCAATATACTATATTTTATTCTTGTGTTGTTGTGATCTTGCAGGAGGTGTACATATTGCATTACATATAGTTAAGACAAACACTTCAGTGATTTACTCGCTTTTTTGTGTTCATCTTATCTATATTGCACACTTGCACTAATTGAACTTAAGGGCAACACCCAACACAACATAAGGTGGGGAAGTCATTACCCTCCCTTAGCCCAAAAATCACCTCCCCACTCACACAACCCAAGCCTAAATAAAACTTGCTAGACGTTGGCTCCTAGAGACATCTCGGACTCATTTAGGAGATTGACCTAAGGAAGAAGTTGTTAGAATTTGACTCTTACTAAATCGGTGTCTAAGGTTGGGGATTGAGTGGCGAAACCTCGAAGAACAGTGGTTTGGCATAATTAGGCCCGTTGCTCCGGCACGGATACCTCCCACTGATCTTGCCCCTACCTGGCCGATTAACTCGTGGTCAGCTTCCGATAATATACCCCCCGTGGACAGTCTAACCAGTTAGGAGTCGTCTAGGTCTAAGTAAACCCTAGCATAAGCTTGTTTTCTTTTTCTTTTCTTTGTTTGTTTGTTTGTTTTCTTTTTTGTAAATTGTGATATGGATTTTAACAACAATAATTCTTTCAATCATAATATGAATCCATATTTCACCCCGACCACATTCGACTCGGATAACTCCAACCCGGCTATGTACAACATGAGCTAACCATATATGCCGACTTGGGATTATCCGACTCAATATGACCCATATCTCCAATCTTATAACCAAGATTTTCAAAATATTTCAACACTTCACAGAGTCAATGGGGATTCACCTCCCCTGAGTCAAATTATCAACCACATTGTCCACAATTTCCATTCCCCGATTCTTCTTCATATCCTCCTTTTCATGAACCACCAATTGAAGAAAAATTATCATTGCAAAGGACTTTAGAAGAAGCGATAGAGGCGCAAAAATAATTTGAAAACAATATGGCCTCATCATGTCCACAAAATTTCTAACATTCATATAGTTCTTTTCCAGAACCAATCAAAGAAAAATCATTGTAGGAAAAAACTATGGAATTTGTACAAGAGACCGAGCGAATAATTCAACATATGAATAAGTTCCCATGTCCATCAGATATTCATATGACTCAAGAATCTTGCCAATTTGGAAATCCAGCTTCAATTTCATCATGCCAAGCTGAACTTGACCAACATCCAATTCCTGATACTTTGGCAAGTTATCCATTTCTTGAAATTGAAGATGAATGTGAACCTGAGCTTCAAGTTAGCGATTCGAATCCATTCCTTGAATCAATATCGACTCCTGTAGTGTTACCTGACATAAGTGACGTTCTTGAGCCAGTTTGATTCCCATCATTCCTGAACTTGACTCGATCATTTCACCCATTCACATTCCTTCTGTGGACAAAAATCAAGATTCAATTTCATTATATCCATTTGAACTTGCCCAAAATCTTGAAAACCACCTTGACATTTTGGCAAGTTATCCATTTTTCAAAATTGAACTTGAGCTTGAAAGTGATCCTGAACCTCAAGTGGGTCATTCCATTTCACTTTTTGATTCAATAATGACCCCGGTATCTTTACCAGATTTTTTTCTCTATTCTGGAGTCAACATTGAATCCTGTATCAGTACACCATGAAATAGAATCACCAATCTCTCATGATCACACTTCATTCATGGGGACAGTGTGTGAACATCAATTCTTCAGTTTGGACCCTATTTTTGAACCAATTTTGACTCTCATTGTTGACTCTCGACTGATCTGAGTCAACTTCTCGAGTCATATCGGTTTTTGTTCCTGTTTCATTTGAGTCCAAATCAATCATCTCTCAAAATCACACTTCATTGTTGGATAAGGATGTATAAGAAAATGACTCAGTAATTATTTTTGAAAATTGAAAACTAGTGTTGGAACTTGCTTTTGATGATACATTTGTGAAGCCATATCATTTGGAGCTCTATCACAAGTCTAATCAAGAGTTCTACATGATCAGGACTTCCCAAAGAGAGTTGATAATGATGTGTATTATAATTATTGATAGTATGTTAAAAGCCTTGAAACACACATACACTTCATTAGTTTATTAGTAGACTTGACCCTTCCTATTAGTAGACTTGATCACCTATTAGTAGACTTGACCCTTCCTATTAGTAGACTTGACTTTTGCTATTAGCAGACTTGACCCTTCCTATTAGCAGACTAATAGGGCTGTTAGTCGACTTATCAAAATGAATAGTCGACTAATACTTGGTATAGTCGACTTATATATTTCCCTAGTCGACTATCTTTTGTCCTGAAAGATCCCAACTCTCTGTTTGTCATTGTTAGTCGACTTAACAGTTTATATAGTCGACTAATAGATGTTGTAGTCAACTTATACCCAAGATTAGTCGACTAACCCAGTATAAATTGCCCAACTTAGTCGACTAACCCATATGTCAAGTCGACTAATGGCAGTTCTGACTGTGGACAGTTTCTATTTTCTGGTGTTTTATCCAACGTTGTCCAACGTTTCAAAATTCAAAATGGACCTGATAACTACCCTAACTGACTATGGATTTTAGCTATAAATAGGTATGTTATCTTAGGCTAAAAACACCAATTCAAATCTATAGTTTTCTGACCAAAAATCTTGCCAAAATTCTGGTTCTCTGAAAACTGTTCCCACTTTCTGTTTCTTCACCAATTCCTACTCCAAAGTGAAGATTTCTGAAAGTCAACCTATATTAGCCCTTGTCCATGATCACATACTGAATCAAGGCTTATAGGAAAGTTTGTAATCACTCAAAGGAATCATTGTACAAGAGCGTCTTCTTGGTATAGAAGAGAAGTTGTACAAGGTGTTGTGGTCTTCTTGGTTGTAAGAAGAGTTGTATACATTTGGCAAAGGGGATTTGTCAAGTGGGATACAAGGTGTTGATTTTGGGTGTACAAAGTCAAAGGATAAAGAAAATCTCAAGCGGGAGGCTTGGGGACTGAATGTAGGTCACGAGGATCGAACCAGGATAAATCACTCGTGTTTGAGATTGTTATCTTTTCTGTGATTTATTTTTCCTTATTTGCAAGTACGTTTATTTCTTTATACTAATATTCTTGTGAGTGTTGACTTCGTATATTTTAGATCCACAATTGGCATTATCTCGGGACCAACATTTGGTATCAGAGCCCGGCCCGGCATACAAGCCCTGCATACCCAGTCAACAATCTACAAGGATGGCAACGGAGTTCCCTTCATCACAATTCAAAGAAGGACATTCTACACAACGTTCACCGCTATTTGACGGATCCAACTACAACTATTGGAAGTGTAGAATGAAGATCTACTTGCAATCGCTCAACTATGAACTTTGGAACATCGTAGAAGCACCGTACACCAAGCCGACTACCCACTACAACGCTTGGAGTGATGATCGAAAGAGAAATGCGAACCTTGACGCCAAAGCGATGAATGCTTTATTCTGTGCCTTAACCAAAGAGAATTCAACCGTGTGTCAATAGCCACTTCTGCAAATCAAATATGGCACACTCTTCAGGTAACACATGAAGGCACAAATAAAGTTAAAGAATCTAAGATTTCTATTCTTGTCCACAGGTTTGAGCTATTCAAAATGAAGGAGAATGAAACCATCTCAGAAATGGTTACAAGATTCACCGACATAACCAATTCCTTAGCATCCCTTGGAAAGGAATACACCCAAGTCGAAAAAGTTCGCAAGATCCTTCGTGCACTCACATCAGATTGGGAGAAGAAGACAACTGCAATCGAAGAAGCGAATGATCTCTCAACAATGTCTTCAGAAAATCTTATTGGTAATCTAATGGCATATGAAGTGCAACTCGAAGAAAGAAAGAAGGATGAACAGCAATCTCTCTCAAAGAAGAAAGAACTTGCCTTCCATGCATCCTCAGACACGGACAATTCAGATGACGATGAAGAGGAGATGTCAATGCTTTCAAGAAAATTCAGAAGATTCTTAAAGTAAGGTAAATTTAAATGTTTTAATTGCAATAAAACAGGTCATATGAAGAAGGATTGCCCATTGCTCAAAAACAAGGTAAATTCAAGAGCAAAAAGTTCAGAAAGAAGAAAGACTACCAAGCATCATGGGAGAACAGTGATTCCTCTTCCTCTGACGAAGAAGAAACCACTGAACATGTCAATATCTGTTACATGGCACTAGAAGAAGATGAGGTACAATATACTGAACTTTTAGATGCATTCCATGAATTATTCAATGATCTAAAGAATGAAAAAATGAAAAATAAAGTTTTATTAAAAGATAATGAAAAACTTTTCAAAGAAAATTCATGTTATATCTCTCAAGTTTTTTCTATAAATTCTCAAAAAGATGATTTTGAAAAAGTGATATCATCATTGAAAAAGGATAATGTGAATTTTATAAAAGAAAATATTTTGCTTAAAAAGGAAACTATGTCTTTAAATGAAAGAATTTCTGTGTTAGATAAAGACATGTCAGTTTTCAAAATGAAATATGAAGAGATTTTGAAAAATGTGAATAAATTTAATCAAGGAAAAGAAAAGTTGAATGATTTGTTATCATATCAAAAGATATCACATAATCATTATGGTCTTGAATTTTTTGAAAAATCTTCATATGTTAGTAATCCATATATTCTTTTGTAAAAAGAAAGTCTGATATTATTTCAAAAAGAATTAAGAATAAGTTTATATGGATTTCTAAAAACTTAAGCATTGTTGACAAAAATACTTATATTGCATCATACATACATGATATATGTAATTCATGCAATTATGTGTATACTAACAGATGGAAACCAAATTCAAATTGGGTTTGGTCTCCTAAAGGTTAATGTTTTACTCTTATGATTGGTACCATCTAATGTTTATCTTTCAGGTACCATATAAGAAGTTTGATAAGAACTATACTTCAAATATTTATCATATATATACATGTTATGAAATATTTGTTGCAGGGGGAGAACACAAGTGTTTCTATATCTGTTATAACCCATTTTCTGCAGGGGGAGAACATATAACTTATTTTCTGTATGGGGAGCATTTGTGCACACAAAGTGTCATCATCAAAAAGGCAGAGAATGTTGGAACTTGCTTTTGATGATACATTTGTGAAGCCATATCATTTGGAGCTCTATCACAAGTCTAATCAAGAGTTCTACATGATCAAGACTTCCCAAAGAGAGTTGATAATGATGTGTATTATAATTATTGATAGTATGTTAAAAGCCTTGAAACACACATACACTTCATTAGTTTATTAGTAGACTTAACCCTTTCTATTAGTAGACTTGATCACCTATTAGTAGACTTGACCCTTCCTATTAGTAGACTTGACTTTTGCTATTAGCAGACTTGACCCTTCCTATTAACAGACTAATAGGGCTGTTAGTTGACTTATCAAAATGACTAGTTGACTAATACTTTGTATAGTCGACATATATATTTCCCTAGTCGACTATCTTTTGTCCTGAAAGATCCCAACTCTCTGTTTGTCACTGTTAGTCGATTTAACAGTTTATATAGTCGACTAATAGATGTTGTAGTCGACTTATACCCAAGATTAGTTGACTAACCCAGTATAAATTGCCCAACTTAGTCGACTAACCCATATGTCAAGTCGACTAATGGCAGTTTCTGACTGTTGGACAGTTTCTGTTTTCTGGTGTTTTTTCCAACGTTATCCAACGTTTCAAAATTCAAAATGGACCTGATAACTACCCTAACTGACTATGGATTTTAGCTATAAATAGGTATGTTATCTTAGGCTAAAAACACCAATTCAAATCTATAGTTTTCTGACCAAAAATCTTGCCAAAATTCTGGTTCTCTGAAAACTGTTCCCACTTTCTGTTTCTTCACCAATTCCTACTCCAAAGTGAAGATTTCTGAAAGTCAACCTATAATAGCCCTTGTCCACGATCACATACTGAATCAAGGCTTATAGGAAAGTTTATAATCACTCAAAGGAATCATTGTACAAGAGCGTCTTCTTGGTGTAGAAGAGAAATTGTACAAGGTGTTGTGGTCTTCTTGGTTGTAAGAAGAGTTGTATACATTTGGCAAAGGAGATTTGTCAAGTGGGATATAAGGTGTTGATTTTGGGTGTACAAAGTCAAAGGATAAAGAAAAATCTCAAGCGGGAGGCTTGGGGACAGGATGTAGGTGACGAGGACCGAACCAGGATAAATCACTCGTGTTTGCGATTGTTATCTTTTCTGTGATTTGTTTTTCCTTATTTGCAAGTATGTTTATTTCTTTATACTAATATTCTTGTGAGTGTTGACTTCGTATATTTTAGATCCACAATTGGCATCATCTCAGGACCAACAACTAGATGGAGATAATTTTTTTAATAAGATCATTCATTCAATCAACATTTTATTGGGTCATATTAGAGAGGACGTTGGTGGGTTCCTGCAAGATCCACGCTATTTTGATTGGGTCGCAACGCTTGGCCCAATCAGACCACCCCCGGAGCCACCCCCTTGAGGTAATCTTCCTTCCCTCTTTATTTGTTTTATGTATTTACACATTCACGATGCATTGAGGACAATGCATGAGATAAGTGTGGGAGAGGGTTTACTAACATAGTTAGTTTTACATTTTCTTTCTTTTACACTTCTTTTTAAATTAAAAAAAATTATAAAAACTCTTTTCTTTTCTTTTTACAAAACTTTTTGAATTAAGAGAAATAGTTTTGATTCATTTTTAAGAAAACTAAGATTATCTTAGGAATTAGGAAGACTTAAAATTATGAAATTTTAAACTGAGTCAAAATAATAGATCTTATTTAAATTTTAGGATAAGAAAGTAAGATTGAAAAGATAATTTGATCTTAAATTTTTTGCCTTAGAATTATGCACTCCACACTTACACAATTTTTGGGATTGCAACAAAGACTGAAAATGCCATAAAAAATATATATTGAAAAAATATGATAAATAAAAACCACTTATTGAAGTTGGGTAATTATGCCTCAGGAAGCATGATTATTCAAATCTAAAACGGTGGATAAAAAAATAAATAATCTCCTTTAGTTTTGTGGTTTTGTTTACTCGAGTCCTTAAGTCCGAGGGATGTTTTCTCATCTGGGTGCCCTAAGACCATCTGGTTTGGGAGTCACCGGCTAAAGGCTCACTACCCGGGAAATAAGAAAGCCTAAGAAAACTAAGGGGAGAAAAAAAACAAATATATAATAATATAAATAAATGGCATGAAAGTTTGAGTCAATATCCCAAAAATCTTCACAGTCCACAAAGTGCATATTTTTCTAAGAGTTTTATGAAAGATCAAAGAGTTATTTCAATTTTAAATCCTTACATTTAATTTATAACAAGATTTTGCATTTCGACTTAGTTTAAAGAAGATTAATTTCTGGTTAACCTCTGACCTTGGATCACTTATATTTTCGCAAAAATACTTAAAATTTTTTCTCTATTTCAAAAATGCGTTTTTAAAATACTGACATTTGATTTCTTTCTTTATGGATTTTGTGGGTGTAATCCGCTGAAAACCCTCAGGAGACAAAACTCCTCCTCTAGGGAAAACTTAGAGGTTTAACGGCTTGTTGCACATGCTCAGTACAATCGCGTCACCAGCGAAAGTGGTGTAATAATTTTCTTAGTTTTTTGTTTTGCTCGGGACGAGCAAAAGATAAGTGTGGGGGTGTGATTAGTTTCTAATTTTGCATAATTTTTATTACATCTTCACATTTATTTCGTATTAAATTCTACTAATAAAGTTTTGCTTGCTTGATTCTAGATCCATGGTATGCAATGAAGAAGAAGATCCTAAATCACCATTTAATTAGTGATTAAAGACCTATTAAGATAACCATTGACCTAGGAGGCTGATTCTGTCAAAACCAGGGGCTGCAAACACAAAATCGGGACCAGACATTGTCAAGAGACAAAAAGGACTGCGCGCGGCTCGAAGCACCGCGCGCGCCGCCACTACATGGCCGCGAAAACGCGACCGTACGGCCGCGACGCGCGCCGCATTTTGGGCCAGGGTTTGTTCCCTGGCCCTCCTCTTACCTGGTGCCTATAAAAAACCCCCTGGGGTTCTAGAGTTGGATATATACAGAGTTTAGGGGAGTTTTTCATTCCATGTTGTAGTTTGATTTAGGTTAGGTTAGTTCCTCTTCCTCTTTGTATTTTTCATTTATTTTAGATCTTGTATTAGGAGAAAGAGTGATACATAAGTGGAATGCAAGAGTGCTTGTAATAGAAGGTGACAAGGTATGAAAGGTGCTCTTTTTACCTCTCTTTATGTTCTATCTAACTTCTTTTACATGTTTAACTAGTCTTTTTCTCTCATGGCAACTAACTACTAACCACCAACTAGTTTAACTTCTTTATGATAATCCACATGAATCTATTAGCCTCGGTTTGGCCTTGCTCTTGCAAGAGCCATTGATGGCTCATGATGATGGATCTAACACTCTAACTTCCTAACCACTAACAAGCTAACATTACTTTACTCCATGCTTACTTTTCTATAGTTTTGATGGTTTAAGAGTGCTTGCACTTGTTTGTTGAGTTGGGTTGTGATGAGTTACATATGGGTCATGCTTTGAATCGCTCTTGAGCCAAGAACTAGTGATGGCCAATGATACATGTGAGGCAACTATCACTAAAAGGTTAGCGTGTTGGTGGAGTCATTAGTAGTTAGTAGCCGTGAGTTTTCTTTGTTTTTTTACTTTATTTTAGAAATATCAAAAACCACAAATACCATTCTTTTCTATGTTTCCCACTTCTTTGTTCCCACCGTACACTTCTCTTTTCATTCTTTCATTTCTTTTCTTTTGATTCTTTAAAACTTTGAAGAACTTTTTAACGAACACGTGAATCAACCGGTAAAGCTTCTATCGCCTCCCGTCCTTGTGGATTCGACTCGTTTTAGCCTCTATGCTATAATGAAAGTATCGAGGAAGCCAAAGCACACACACTAAACTTCAATTTCGCCTCCTCAAAAGGAGCGCAGGCAGTCATTTCAAATTAATTTGAAAAGGCGCCTAAAGCGCCTTCCCAAGAAGCGTTACTTCAGCCCCGCTAAGGGCTAACTCCGCTATGAATCCAGTGTTGACTTAGCGCGACACTTGAATAACTTCGCTGAAAAACATGCCTTAGCTCCGCTAAAAGCACATCTCTAGCTTCGTGAAAATTCCGTGCTAGCTTCGCCAGACACTAGCTCCTGACTTATTTGGAAATGTCTTCAGCTTCACCGGAAGTTTAGCTCAGCTGAGAGTTCTCATTTCCTCCTAGAGAAAAGACTTGCCTAAGTTGGTCCACTTCAGGTGTTCTCGAATCAAAAAGGAGAGAAACAAAGCAGATAAGCAGAAAATAAGCTTTTATTGATTCAAAGGGAAGATACATTGATACTACTACATCAAGGTTGTGTTGTGTACAACCGAATCATTACTCCAAAGGCATACAAGTGGTCCTATCTACTTCCAAGCCAAACTAACTGAACACGAAAGGCCTTCCTCCTGCACAAGGTCGTAATCCTTCGCCTAATGGCAGGTTTTGCCATCAAAAAGCTGGATCTTCTTTGATGAAAATTTGCAAAGGACCGGTTGCCACCAGAAAGCCGAATCTGCATTGATGAAAATTGGCAAAGGAAGGATCCGAGACCTTACAGGTGACGTCCGCTTTCTCGAAGTGGATCATCTCGGATAAGCGACTACCAGCCCTTCTCACAGTAGATCATCTCGGATAAGCGACTGCCAATCTCCTTCGGGAACACGCATCAGCTGCTCCAGTTTGTTTCTCCTGCTTATGGTCAGAGCTTCAACTTGAAGATCAAGAGACAATTTTCTAGTCTCTTTCATCAAGACAAAAGACTGGCGGGCACAGTTCACTGCAACGCAAATGGGAAACAGGTTAGCGTTAAATCAAAGAGAAAGCTGCGAAGACGAAGTGCTAAGTCAAATTCTTTGGACGAAGAATTTTATATCCGATCCAGTTGCGCTTTAAGGATAGATTTCAATTAAGCAGAGGATAGCCTCGCTTGCACAGTGATGATGGGCTAGCTCAGCATAAGCTAAGTCTTAGCTCGGCCTAAGGCAGTTAGGCTGGAGAAGCCTCAAAAAAGGATCAAGTCCTAACTTCACCTATATGGCTAAGCTAGACTGATCCGAAGGGACGCAGTCTTGACCCCACCTATATGGTAAGATTGGCTCAACCTTGAAGAGACTAAGTCCCAATCCTTACCTATGTGGCGGATTTAACAGGCAGATTCAACAGATCAAGGTCAGTCAGATACAGAATGAAGAACAAGGGAAATCAATCCCTGAGGCAGCTGATAAAGCTAATTAAGGGAGATAAACTCCATAAAGTCACTAGTCCATTAGTGAAGTCTCTGGATGACGAGACTCATCAGTCCTTGGCCGATTAATGACCAGAGTGGGCACCCCCACTATTTCAGATATCTGAGTATCTTTCTCTGAACAACCGGAGATGTCATGAGTGGACTGTTTCCTTGAAGAGGACTTCAAGTGTCTTATTTATAGGCCTCATGGCCTGATCGCACCGTCGTTACTTCGAGCTTGGAAGCGCGAGAGAATTTAAGGTATTCAAGTACTGAGCCTTGAGAAAGGGAATAGTCTCCCTCGAAAATGCGCGCAGAAGCAATGATCTTCCTCGTTAATGCAAGAGAGGTTATTCTAACCTCGAAAAAGGAGCAATCCTTCTCGTAACTAACCGAAAGGCAGTTAGCCTAGGGAAAGGAACGACGTTCCAAGACCAATTTGAAGCGAATCTACTCCAGGAGGCTCGAACGCGAAGCTACCCAGACGCGAAGCTACCCAGAATCACAAATCTACACGATTCCTCGGTGAACCTATTCCAATCCGGAAGCAGGATCGAAAGCGAAGCTGAACTCAACCACTATGGCGACGTTCGTACTTCATATGCCATCAATCAAAGCAATTCAAAGTATTTCAAAGTCTGAACCATTCCATTGCAGAATTTCAAAAACTTTGAAGGGGGTCTTGTTGATACTCTAAAAAAGATAAGATTCTTGACTGGCCTAATAATGTCTAACTTGTTGACATTTACAAAAGACAAGTGGTAGACAAGCTGACGACCAGTTTTTACCCATCTCCAAGGGACAAATCAGTGACTTGGACTCTACTGATCCAATGAAGCAGACAGTGAGTCTAGATTGTCTTTGAAGAGACCTAAGCAAGTCTAAGATACTAGGTTAGCTTAACACTTAGCATCACATGAGCCCAAGGGGATAGCCTCACCTGAGAGGCTAAGTTTGTCTAACTTCGCCTTGAAGCCGTTCAAAGCTCTTTCAGGGAGCTAACTTACAGCTTCGCCTGAATTGCTCAGTTAACTCCGCAGAGAGTTAGCTTCGCTCGAAGTCACACACAACCACGCAGAAGGATGGTCGGTAGCTTCGCCACAGATGTTTATCCAGCTCCGCTAAAGAGCTTTCTTCTGACTTCGCCAGATACTCCTTCCAGCTCCGCTATGAGCTCGACGCGGCAGCTCCACTGCGGGTCTTTTATGGTCAACTTCGACTAATTAAATCTCCAGATGAGATCAAATCTATTCAAGATCAAATCTAATCGAGATCAAATCTGAGATCAAATTTGATAGTTGTTTACCATAATCTCTTGACTCTCCTAAAATAAGTAAGAAGATCAGGGGAGATCGTTCAATTATTTGGAAAGAATCAAAACAGATCAGGAGATCGACGCTACTTGCTATTCCTAGCTTCGCAGAAGCTGACTCTAGCCTCGTGGCAAGGCTACTTTCCATATTTAAACAGATTGACTCAATCTGTTTCCAGACTTTCAAGGGACAATTATACCCCTGCTCTCCCTATAAACAGCCCACCAGAGGCATACGAAGAGAGAGACACGTGCACAGAGAGAGAAGCTGAAAAACAAAGAGAGACAGCTAAACAAAGACCTATTCTCTTGCTTCCAAGAATTCAGAGAACTGCTTCTCTAATCAGGGTGCTAATACCCTAAGATCTTCCTCCCTCTCAAGGAATCTCCGGAACCAGGCGAGAAGGAATTCCCAAGTGGAGGCAGTTTGAGAAGTGATAGGTAGTGAAAAATGCATAATTGTCATCATATATACCATCACATTTGCACATTTATTCATATTATAATGCACATTTATTAATATTTCGTTATTTAATGTGTGCAGGCCTCGAATTATTATTTTAATAATAAATAAAGCTTAAAGAGCCCAAAAGCCCAGATCCAAGCCCATGTTTGAAGCCCAGGTGAAAAAGCGCAAATACAAAGAGTCAAAATGCAAATACAAGGCTAAAAGTTGCAAATATCAAAGATGAGGGAAGGATAGACTTCTACCCAACCCTAAACACTTGCAGGATGAGGATAAAAGCCCAAAATTCGTGGATAGAAGATTTGGGATATTTGAAATCAAGGTAACTTGATTACTAAGTTATCTCGAAATCCCAAGATGGAGAGCCAGGATCACACTTCCAGAAGCAAAAGCCCACATGGACGGACCAGGAGAGGCCACGCGCCAAAGCGCGTGGCCAGAAGCCACAAAAGTGCCGCGGAACCGCCGCAAATCCGCGGCACTTTGATCTCATCCAGATCCCAAATTTTGTGGGCAGGTTATCAGGGACTCCTCGACCTTCTGCACTATAAATATCCGTGCAGTCGCAACAGGGATGGGCATGCAGAGACGATTAGGGTTTGCTTTAGCCATTTTTATTCAAAGTTGTAATTTTTATTTCAAGTTCTTTGTGGAGAAGAAGGAGACGATTGTGTAACCGGAGATCCATCAATAAAGGTCACTCTTTTGTTCTCTGTTAAATTTTCTGCAATTATTTTATTTCTTTTGCAATCTCTCGTGTTTTAATCTTCGATCTCTTCTTGTTTTCGTTTTTTCTTTATTTTTGGAGTCTTTCTCATTAGATAAAAACCAAAAAAATTAAATAATTGAAAAAGCAAAAAAAATGATGATGAAGAACTAATCTTCCTAGTGGTTTGCTGAGATTCTTGAAGCAACCCTAGAAGCAATTAAATCTTGATCCGATTAATGAACCTCACTAGAAACCCTAGGTTTAAAGGCAACTAATTCTAGAAGATTAAAAAATACTTAAAATTCTTAATCTAGGTTACATGATAAAAGGACCTTTTCATGACTTCAACTTAAGAACTAGGACAGCATAAGTTGAGATTCGTCTTCTATTAGGCTGTACCTAGATGTTAGGAGGAACCATAGTTAGGTTTTTGATCTATGTAACTTAGTTAGAATTGTGTATTAATTTTCTTTCTTGATATAGTTGTAATAACCTAGGGTGAATTATATTAATCTTAAGATGAAGATCAAGCTCTTTAATTTGCAATAGGGTTGTGGTAGAAAATCAGCAAAATCACCTCTTTTACATATTTTTCATATCAAGATCTAATCTCTCTCCTATTTTTTTTAAGATACAGAGGAATCGAGTCGAAACGCTTTCATCGCATCCTTCCCTGAGGATCACGACCCGCTCGAGCCCTTGCTACAGCGGATTCGCATTGAGACTAAGACAATCTGAACTCTATTTTAATCTCAATCAAATTTTGGCGCCGTTGCCGGGGAAGGAACGGCACGATTTCTTCATTCTAATCATTCTTTCTTTTCTGTTGCAGGTACAGAGAACAGGAAACAAAATCAGAGCAGCAGAAAGCACATATAGCTATCCAGTGCCTCTGCCTTCGAAGGCAGAGCACTTGGACCTACAAGTTTGCCGCAGAAACGCGGCAAAAGCCGCGAATCCGCGGCACTTGTAGTGCACTACTGACGGATTTTTCTGCAGGTTGCTCTGCAGTGCAAAAGTATATTTTCTGCTGTGTTATTATCTCTCTGTGATCACACTGCAACTGCTAATAATTAACATTAACCTATTTGTTGAAAAAAAATAAAAAAATATTTTTTAGACTCTTGCATTTTAGGGCACGTGTCTATTTTTATTCTTTAATTCTGTTGAAGAGTGCTGGCGACAAGGTACGTTTGCATAAGCATATAGATTAGGAAGCACTCTTGGTTGTTTACCGCTTTCTTGAGTGATTACTTTTCTACCGCTTTACACGTACACTAATCCATCTTAAGGGCATAACCCATAACAAAGATAAGGTGGGGATTTCATCACCCTTCCTTGGCCCACAAATCATACCAGTCACACTCACAACCCTAACCCTAATTAAAACTTGACTAGACGTTGGCCCTAAGGTAACTCGGACTCAATAGGAGATTGACCGAAGAAGGAAAGTTGTTCGAAATTAACCCTTGCCAAATCGGTGTCTAGCGAAGGGATTGAGGGCCGAAAGCCCGAAGAACGGTGGTTATTTAATTAAGGAACGTCTCTGACGGAAAACCTCCCACCGGTCTTGCCCTGAACTGGCCGATTAGCTCGTGGTTGACGTCGACAATAGACCTCCTAAGGACAGTCTAAAGTTAGGAGTCGTCTAGGTCAAGGATAACCCTAGAATAGGATTTTTGTTTGTTTTTCTTTTTCTTTTTGGTTGATTGGGTGAACTTTGGTTGCTAACTGTGCATGCCCGCTTGGTCGAGAGACCCACTTACATCCAGGCTAACTAGAACTAGTTCACCACCCGAGCTCAAGCCCGACCCACACATGGCTCAACCGCCATCTCTCCAAGATAGGTTCTATCCTCTTAGAACCTCTATTCCTTCTTGCATCAAGCTAAGTAATGAAGGTGCTGACCCATTTGAGCTTAAGCCACAATATATCAGCACCCTTCCCAAGTTCCATGGACTTGAATCAGAGGATGCATACTTCTTCTTATCAGAATTTGAGGAAGTATGTTTAATGATAAATATCCCTAAGTTGGGAAAAGATGCCATTAAGCTTAGGTTTATCCCCTTTGCTTTGAAAGATTTAGCAAAGAAATGGCTCTACAGTCTAGAGGTTGGTTCTATAGATACTTGGGACAGTTTCGTTAAGGCCTTCTTAAAGAAATTTTATCCCGTTCACAAGACTGCATTGATTAGGAAGAATATCCTACAGTTTAAGCAAACAGCCAATGAGCCCTTTTGGAAATACTTCGAACGTTTTAAGGACCTCCTTGCCCAATGTCCCCATCATGGGATAGAGAAATGGCGACTTTGCCAAGTTATATATGATGGATTAGATTATTCTACTAAAACACTGTTAGAATCCATGTGTCAAGGAGAATTTCTGCAAAAGAATGAAGATGAAGGATGGTCATTGTTTGAAGACTTAGCTGAAAAATCCATCCAATGGGACCCTACTCCTGAGAAATCTAGGACTAGTGACCCCACTTCTTCAAAAGGAGGTATTCATTCCATTGAGGCCAACATAGCAAATGATGCTAAGTTAGCTGCTGTTATGCGTAGACTAGATGCTCTAGAAACTAAGGAGCCAGTCTCAGTGAACCAAGTCAGCCCAACATCTTCGGCGGGCTGTACTTATTGTCAAGATAGGAACCATGTGTTCGAGGAATGTCCTGTCTTCATCGCGCACCAAAGTCTGCCCGAACATATGAGTGCAGCCTTCACAAGGCCCGCCAACAATCTGCCCGCCAACAATCCATATTCGCCCACCTACAATCCCGGTTGGAGAAACCATCCTAATTTGTCATAGGGCCAAAGTAACAATGATCAAACTAGGCCCAAATTCTCCAACAATTTCCAAAATCCGCCCTATCAAAATCCTCCACCCTCTTTCCAATATTCACAAATGGAAACAAGGCTCTCCAATCTGGAAAGAAAGGTGGACACTATCGTTAAAAGCAATGACACGCTGGCTCAAGTCTTGACTAGGATAGAGATGCAAATGAATCAGCAAGAAAGGCAAAAGGGTACTCTACCTAGTCAACCATTCCCAAACCCTAGGAACTCTAGTCAAGCTCACTTGGCTGAAGAGAATCATATGAGTCAGTGCAATACGATTCATACATTGCGGTCGGGAAAACAAGTTGATAACCAAGTATCAACACCATCAAGTTCTAAACAAGCATTCAGCTTGCCTGATCCCACTCCATCCCAACTTAATGCCAACAACACGAAAAAAGACAAGTCAGCCGAAGATATGCACAAGCCCATCGCACCCTACCCAAATAGGCTTAAAGATAAGCAATGTGCACAAATGGATAAGGTACGAGAGATTTTTAATCAAGTCAAGATCAATATACCTCTTCTTGATGCAATTCAACAAGTCCCTAAGTATGCCAAGTTTATTAAGGACATGTGCACAAAGAAGAGAAAGACTAATGTGCCCAAGAAGGTTTTTCTAGCCACTAACATTAGTGAGCTATTGTCTAACCAGATCCCTGTCAAGTATAAGGACCCTGGTTGCCCCACCATCTCTTGCACAATAGGTCAAACTGCAATTAAGCATGCACTTCTTGATTTGGGAGCAAGTATCAACTTACTCCCCTTCTCAGTTTACCAACAACTTGGGTTGGGCGAACTTAGTCCGACTAAGGTTACAATCCAATTGGCTGACCGATCCATAAAAATTCCCAAAGGAGAAATTACCGATGTGCTCGTCCAAGTTGGGGAGTTTATCTACCCAGTAGATTTTGTTGTTCTGGAGACCGAACCTGTATCCACTCTTCGGTCTCAAACTCCCGTTATCCTAGGGCGTCCGTTCCTTGCAACTGCAAATGCGATCATAAATTGTAGGAATGGATCCATGAGGTTGACTTTTGGAAACATGACTAAAGAGGTCAATGTCTTCAACCTGGAAAACCAATCTCGTAAGATTAAAGACCAAACATTTGAGGTGAACTTCATCGAGAACATTTGTGAAAAAGAAAGTGAAAATGAGTCTCTATTTCTTGACAAGTTATTTAAGGATAAGTGCGATTTTAGTGATAAGATGACACATGTTGAGGATTATAATTTTAAAGTTCCATTTAAAAAACGAAGATTTGATCTAAGTATCTTCAAAGAGCCAAGCACTGAAATATCGCATGAGAATATAGTTCAAGAAACTCCGATTGACTTAACTTTCGAAAGTCTCTTTGAAGAAGAACTCCTATGTTTAGATACACCGATTAAGGAGATGTTGGTTAATTCTTCACTTCCAGGAAAAAGTGTTGATTTAAATTTTGAGGAGATGTACGGAACTGAGCTAGAATTTCTCGGCAAGGAAGTTCCAACTGAAAGGTGTGATGAATTTTTGAATAATGGAGGTGGACATATGATGAGGAAGAACCTAAAGAAGATGAAACTGGGGGGAGAGAAAGTTAAAACAAAAATGTTGGTCTCCCCATTGTGCCTTATAAAGAGAACCCATTGGAATGATGGGAAACGAGCTAGAGGGATGAATCCTAAGCAGCTCTAGGTGAGAGTGATACATGTGTTGTACATATTATGGTATACTACTATTCTTTGCCTCTCTTTACATTTTTCTTCATGCATTCATGCATTTCATACATTGAGGACAATGCATGAGATAAGTGTGGGGGAGGGTTTACTAACATAGAAAAGATTTAAAAAAAAAAAAATATTTTTCTCTTTATTTGTTCTAACATTTTAAAAAAAAAAAAAAAAAAAAAATTTTTTTTTTAACATTTAAAAAAAAAAAATTTTTGCTAATAAATATTAAAAAAAATGTTATAAAAAGGAAATATTTTGACTTATTTTTGAAAGAAATCTAAGTTAGTTTTAAGGATTAGGAAAATCATGATTAGGATTTCTAAAAACTTTGTCAAAATAAATAAATTGTTTAATTTTTAGGTATAGGAGAGAAATTGAATAAATAATTAGTCTTGATTTTTACCTTAATGAAATGTGCATACCAAATGCATATCTAGGATTCTAAGACAAAGACCTTGTGCCTCATAAAAAAAAAAATAATAATAATAATAATATCACCAATTAAGCTAATACATGTGCCTCAAGAAGCATAAGTATTCATGCCTAAAGGTGAGTAAATAAAATAAAGTCCTTAGTTTTGGGGCCTAGTTCACTCGAATTTGAGTCCGCGGGGTGTTTTCTCACCTGGTGCCCTAAAGCCAACCGGTTTGGGAGCCACCGACTTTAAGTTCGTTACATGGGTGGATTAGAAAGCCTAAGAAGACTAAGAAATATAATATATGTATTAACACATCTATTAGTCAATTAGTTAGGTATGAGGGCCTCAAGAAGCCTTGATACTTATACGAAAGAAAATTAGATGAGTTATACATGCCAAAAAAAAAAAATATATATATATATATATATATTAACACATCTAATAGTCAATTAGTTAGGTATGAGGGCCTCAAGAAGCCTTGATACTTACACGAAAGAAAATTAGATGATGTTATAAAAATAATAATGAGGCATGAGAGTCCAAGTTAAGGAATTCCTAGATTCACAAGGGTGCGTATGACTTTTGGTAACGAAAAAGACTATATTAGAAATTCAATTTTAATCCTTACCTAAAATGAATAACAATTAACTTTATAAAGACCAGGTTTGAAGAATGAATAAAAATGATAATCCTAAAACTTATAAACTACTTAGTCTCTTCAAATATAATTCAAATATTTTCCTTTTTATGGATTTTGTGGGTGTAATCCGCTGAAAACCCTCACGAGACAACACTCGTCCTCTAGGGTAACCTAGGGGTTTAACGGCTTGTTGCACATGCTAAGTGCAACCGTGATTCCTACGAAAGTGAGTTAGCTAGTTAGATTTTTCTCTTTCTTTTTGATTTTTACTCGAGGACGAGCAAAAAGATAAGTGTGGGGGTGTGATAGGTAGTGAAAAATGCATAATTGTCATCATATATACCATCACATTTGCACATTTATTCATATTATAATGCACATTTATTAATATTTCGTTATTTAATGTGTGCAGGCCTCGAATTATTATTTTAATAATAAATAAAGCTTAAAGAGCCCAAAAGCCCAGATCCAAGCCCATGTTTGAAGCCCAGGTGAAAAAGCGCAAATACAAAGAGTCAAAATGCAAATACAAGGCTAAAAGTTGCAAATATCAAAGATGAGGGAAGGATAGACTTCTACCCAACCCTAAACACTTGCAGGATGAGGATAAAAGCCCAAAATTCGTGGATAGAAGATTTGGGATATTTGAAATCAAGGTAACTTGATTACTAAGTTATCTCGAAATCCCAAGATGGAGAGCCAGGATCACACTTCCAGAAGCAAAAGCCCACATGGACGGACCAGGAGAGGCCACGCGCCAAAGCGCGTGGCCAGAAGCCACAAAAGTGCCGCGGAACCGCCGCAAATCCGCGGCACTTTGATCTCATCCAGATCCCAAATTTTGTGGGCAGGTTTATCAGGGACTCCTCGACCTTATGCACTATAAATATCCGTGCAGTCGCAACAGGGATGGGCATGCAGAGACGATTAGGGTTTGCTTTAGCCATTTTTATTCAAAGTTGTAATTTTTATTTCAAGTTCTTTGTGGAGAAGAAGGAGACGATTGTGTAACCGGAGATCCATCAATAAAGGTCACTCTTTTGTTCTCTGTTAAATTTTCTGCAATTATTTTATTTCTTTTGCAATCTCTCGTGTTTTAATCTTCGATCTCTTCTTGTTTTCGTTTTTTCTTTATTTTTGGAGTCTTTCTCATTAGATAAAAACCAAAAAAATTAAATAATTGAAAAAGCAAAAAAAATGATGATGAAGAACTAATCTTCCTAGTGGTTTGCTGAGATTCTTGAAGCAACCCTAGAAGCAATTAAATCTTGATCCGATTAATGAACCTCACTAGAAACCCTAGGTTTAAAGGCAACTAATTCTAGAAGATTAAAAAATACTTAAAATTCTTAATCTAGGTTACATGATAAAAGGACCTTTTCATGACTTCAACTTAAGAACTAGGACAGCATAAGTTGAGATTCGTCTTCTATTAGGCTGTACCTAGATGTTAGGAGGAACCATAGTTAGGTTTTTGATCTATGTAACTTAGTTAGAATTGTGTATTAATTTTCTTTCTTGATATAGTTGTAATAACCTAGGGTGAATTATATTAATCTTAAGATGAAGATCAAGCTCTTTAATTTGCAATAGGGTTGTGGTAGAAAATCAGCAAAATCACCTCTTTTACATATTTTTCATATCAAGATCTAATCTCTCTCCTATTTTTTTTAAGATACAGAGGAATCGAGTCGAAACGCTTTCATCGCATCCTTCCCTGAGGATCACGACCCGCTCGAGCCCTTGCTACAGCGGATTCGCATTGAGACTAAGACAATCTGAACTCTATTTTAATCTCAATCAAGAAGTAACAAGGGGGTTCTACCAACCTTCTGTTCTTCGATTCTCCAAACCAGGCGAGAAGGGAATCCCATCAGGAAGCAGTCCGATTGTCTGATCGATCGCATCGTCAAAGGGACAAAGTGGTCGCACGCTGACCAGACTCCTATCGGCACACTTCTCCAGAATCTCAGAGGAGATCTACTTGTAATCTTTTTACTTCAAAGAATTACTTGTAATTTAGCTCCTCGATCCTTTTTTTGTAAGTTTTCCCCCTTTGCAAAAATCAATGGAAAACATTGGCCAACCATGATAGCCGATGCCATCCAATATGCACGGAGGTGTAAGGCCTGCCAAATCCACGTGGACTTCATACATCAGCCCTCAGAGTTACTCCATCTAACCGTTGCTTCATGGCCATTTGAAGCGTGGGGAATTGATGTCGTATGACCAATTAGCCCTTCTTTGATAAAAGGATACCGGTTTATCCTAGCGATTGCCGATTACTTTTCAAAGTGGGCAGAAATTATACCACTGGTTGAAGTTAAAACTTCTAATGTGGTTAATTTCATCAAACACCATGTCATCCATCAATTTGGTGTCCCTAGGCGGATCATCCATGATAACGGTCCCCAATTCGTCAGTCAGGTGTTCTACCGATTTTGCAATAAGTACCGGATTCAGAACGTGGCATCAATTGCTTATAATCCTGCCGCGAATGGCTTGGCGGAAGCATTCAACAAGACAATCATTAAGTTACTCAAAAAGTTCGTTTCCTCAAATAAGCGAGACTGGAATGAGAAGCTTAGTAATTGTCTTTGGGTCTACCGAACCACAATTCAGACCCCGATAAGTAATACGCCTTTTTCCCTGGTATACGGATGCGAAGCGGTCATACCAATAGAAATTCAGATGCCATCATTGCGAGTCTCTTTAATGACTAAGATGACAACAGAGGACAATGATTGGTTGCGTCTTTAAGAGGTTGAAGCCTAGATGAGAAGCGGTTACAAGCTCAGCAACACATTGAGTTGTATCAAGCCCGGATCTCAAAAGCCTTCAATAAGAAGGTCAAGCAAAGAGTCTTCCAGAAAGGAGATTTGGTTTTAACCGTCAGACGACCGATGATCATGACGCACAAAACCAGAGGTAAATTTCAGCCCAAATGGGAAGGACCGTTTATAATAGAAACAGTCTATTCAAACGGGGCATATCGCCTTATGACTTCAGATGGTGATTTACTCATGATGCCGATTAATGGCAAGTTCTTAAAGAAGTATTATCCTTGATAAGATCCTTCTCATGATCAAGTTAACATTACACCTCTGATCAAGACCTTCAAATCCAAGATATGCAAAAGGAGCGCTCCTCTCTTTCTCTAAATGAGATCATAAGACCGTAAACCAGTATCGAGCTGATCGTACACTGGTTGTCTCAAAGAAGAATCAAGGTTACGAATACAGTAATCGAATAATCCAACACCTCTAACGGTTACGGATAGAGGAAAATGTTAGCCTTTAAGTCCAACATAAGTCCTTGACAACTCATCATGCTGAGGGGAATAGCATGGCTAGCCCGACTCAAACGGTAGTTGGTAAAGGCATACCAAATCCGTTGACAGCTCAGGATTTGCTAAAAATCCTAAGGGACCTGTTCCCGTTTGATTCCCTCTCTAAAATCACTTACTAATTCCCGTCCATGGAATGGTGAGACCACATATAAAAGTATTCATATCCCTTGCAAGATGATGAGTCTAGCCTATCATGTTAATACTAAACCTCTGGTAGCAAGACTATAATTTACTCCCCAACGGATAAAAGCCATATCCCCAGTGAATAATCCCACTTGTCATTCTCTTCAACAGAACGATAGGTCCACTCAAATTACTGTTATGCTCAAGCACCTCTAACAGTAAATGAATCCTTGTCAAGTTAACATCACACCTCTGACAAATTACTTTACAAATCCCCACAGAGTTCTTTTTGTCACGACATGTAATCTCTTATGGGATTCATTTCCTAACTCCCCAGTGGGTTTCTAATAATTAATCCTCAGTAGACTTTTCTGGTTGTCACGTTAACAATATACCTCTGACAATTTCATCCAAATAACATCCGAAAGAGATACCAAAATCCACATGGAGTTAATAATCAAGTCTGATTTCTCCCAGTGGAACTATTTCTTTGTCATCATGTCCAGTTCGTCACCTCTGAATGACAAAATTTCGAGCTTGGTGGCTTCTCAATCGGTTACGTCCCTGCGACCTCTAAACCGACAGATAGCCAAGTCTCATCTTTCAGTCCAGTAGGGACTATTTTTTTATCATCATGTCCAGTTCGCACCTCTGAATGACAAAATTTTGAGCTTACTAGCTTCGAATCGGTTATGTCCTTGCTACCTCTGAACCGACAGATAGCCAAGTCTCATCTTTCAGTCCAGTAGGGACTATTTCGTTGTCATCATGTCCAGTTCGTCACCTCTGAATGACAAAATTTCGAGCTTGGAGGCTTCTCAATCCATTACGTCCTTGCTACCTCTGAACCGACAGATAGCCAAGTCTCATCTTTCAGTCCAGTTGGGACTATTTCTTTGTCATCATGTCCAGTTCGTCACCTCTGAATGACAAAATTTTAAGAGCTTGGTGGCTTCTCAATCGGTTACGTCCTTGCTACCTCTGAACTGACAAATAGCCAAGTCTCATCTTTCCGTCAAGTAGGGACTATTTCTTTGTCATCATGTCCAGTTCGTCACCTTTGAATGACAATTTTGAGCTTGGTGGCTTCTCAATCGGTTACGTCCCTGCGACCTCTGAACCAAAAGATAGCCAAGTCTCATCTTTCAGTCCAGTGGGGACTATTTCTTTGTCATCATGTCCAGTTCGTCACCTCTGAATGACAAAACTTTGAGCTTGGTGGCTTCTCAATCGGTTACGTTCTCGCTACCTTTGAACCGACAGATAGCCAAGTCTCATCTTTCAGTCCAGTAGGGACTATTTCTTTGTCATCATGTCCAGTTCGTCACCTCTAAATGACAAAATTTCGAACTTGGTAGCTTCTCAATCGGTTACGTCCTTGCTATCTCTGAACTGACAGATAGCTAAGTCTCATCTTTCAGTCCAGTAGGGACTATTTCTTTGTCATCATGTCCAGTTCGTCACCTCTGAATGACAAAATTTTGAGCTTTGTCGCTTCTCAATTGGTTATGTCCCTGCGACCTCTGAACTGACAGATAACCAAGTCTCACCTTTCAGTCCAGTAGGGAATATTTCTTTGTGATCATGTTCAGTTCGTCACCTCTGAATGACAAAACTTTAAGCTTGGTGGCTTCTCAATCGGTTACGTCCTTGCGACCTCTGAACCGACAGATAGCCAAGTCTCACCTTTTAGTCTAGTAAGGACTATTTATTTTAATGTATGACTAGCATTATCAGTTTATCACCGCTGATTAGATTAGTTATATCGTTATTTGATTGGTATCCAATATTGCATATTTTACATCATAACTCCCATGCATATTACAAATAAATATGTGATTTTTACTCCTCTTCTCTACATATTTGCAGGTACACACTTAAAGGAGAGATATCCAAATAATCACTTAATTAACCATAATTAAGTGATTAATCAAGATTAAAGATAAAGCCAAATTCAAATCCAGATCCAGAAAGATCCGCCCAACAAACGAAGATTCTAGATATACCACGTGGCCAAACTAACTCTCAACAACCTTCAACAGAAAGATCTGGCTCAACGGCCAGGATCTTGCCGCGATCCGCGGCTTGGGCGCGGCAATCCTAGGGCCGTTGAGCCCCGGATTTTGTGGCAACAAACTAGGCTCTCGAAGGTTCTCTCCCATGCTATAAATACTGGACCTTGACCTGCGTACAAAAACTGAATGGAGAAGAGAGGAGATTAGTTTAGTATTGTAATTTTCATGTATTTTTCTCTTTAGGTTTTGTTCTTTAGATCCCTCTTCTTCTTCCCTAGAATTCAATGTAAAAGAGAGTGATTGTGAGGGAGAGAGCTTGTGTAATCAAGAGTGACACTTAAGCAACAAGGATTGATCCATCCTCCTTCCTCTACTTGAAGCTTGGTTCTAGTTTTCTTGCATTCTTTAATTGCTTTCTTATGTGCTTTCTTTAATTCTTGCAATTTAATTCAAGCTTTGTTTTACTTCATGCTTTCTTGTATTTCTCTTATGGCTTGTTGTAGCTAATTCTTCTCCATGTACTAGTTTACCACTAGTCTTGTCACTTCACTAACTCATGGGTGATTGCCTTTGTTCATCTTGCAAGTTGTATGATCTTCTCTTCTCCGACGGTTAAACCACCGTCTACCAAGTGAGAAAGTAATTAGGTCAACACGTGAGACGAATCCAAGCCGATGGAGTGACAACATTAGGCACGCATTCGCTATCAAGGAGTCTAGTAAGTCTTGGCAAGCTAGTAAGGTAAGCTAGTCATGGATTGATTCTTCTTTAAGTTTTCTTTCCTTTTCTTGTGAACACCACATCCACTTCTTGACTTCTTTTCCACTTCCACCATGAACATATCCATCCTTCCTTTTAGTTTCTTTTGCATTTGATTCATTAAGTTTATAAGCAAGAGAAGAATACTCGTTTGTTCACTTCACTACCACACGTTAAAGCTTCCATCGCGAGCTCTCCCTGAGAATCGACTCGGTATAGTCCTATACTATAACGGAGACAAGAAAGGGTACATCAAATACATTCTTATACACATAATAAGTACACCTTCTACGTCTAATCAAAATGGCGCCGTTGCCGGGGAGAGCGACGTTATTTTTGGTTTAAAGTGAAGTACTAAACGATTCTTCTTCTCTGTTGCAGGTTACAGGAGAAGAAAACAGGAAAATATTCATTGCAGTAACATATAAGTGGACCTGGGCCTCTGCTCAAGAAAGCAGAGCCCAGGATCCCTCCAAATTGCCGCGGATCCACAGAATTTGCCGTGGAAACGCGGCAATAAGGAGTTCACTTCTCACCAATTTTCTGCAGGGCCTCTGGTTCTGTAAAATACATCTGCTGCTATACTTGATTTTCTGTATTCTGCATCCTACTCCTGCTTAATTAAAAAACAGTAAAAAGTTGATTGAAATTGCTAAAAATTGTTTAGACATTTGCATTTTAGGCACGTGTCTTTTCAATTCTTTACTTTTACTGTTGAAGAGTGCTGGAGGCAAGGTACGTGTTTGCATTGCATTTAGACTAGGACAAACTCCTTGCTTGATTTTCATGCTTTGAGTGTATCCTAGCTATATTTCTTGTACACTTGCACAATTCAAATTTAAGGGCATACCCGTAAATAAGATAAGGTGGGAGAGGTCATTACCCTTTCCTTAGCCCTAAAACCACAACCCAAGCACTCACTAACCCAAGCCTAATTTAATAAAAAAGTAGACGTTGGCCCTAGGGACATCTCGGACTCAATTAGGAGATTATCCTAAGGGGGAAAAGTGTTGGAATTTAACTCTTGCAAAATCGGTGTCTAGGAAAGGGGTTGAGGGCCGAAAGCCCGAAGGTTGCTGGTTACTTAATTAAGGAACGTCTTCGGACGGAAAACCTCCCACCAACCTTACCCTTTCCTGGCTGATTAGCTTGTGGTTAGAGTCTACACTAAACCTCCCGTGGACGGTCTATCAGTTAGGAGTCGTCTAGGTCTAAGTCTACCCTAACTTAGGTTAGAAATTTTTTCTTTTGTTTGTTTGTTTGTTTGTTTGTTTGTTTTTGTTTGTGATTGTGTGATATGGCTTATAATTACAATTCTTTCCATCCATATGTCACACACACTCCATATTCGGATAATTCCAACCCGGTGTTTTACAATATGCATCAACCACATACATCGGGTTGGCCTTATCCGAATCAATATGACCCATATCCCCCATCTAATAATTATAATGTCCAAAATAATTTCAACTCTTCACCGAGTCATTGGGGATTCACGTACCCCGAGTCAAATTTTCAAAATCCTTGTCCACAACATTCATTTCCCGAGTCCACTTCATATACTCCTTTTTCTGAACCACTATTTGAAGAAAAATCTGAGTTACAAAGGAGTATAGAAGCCAATTTACAGAGAGTCGAGCAACAACTTCAAAAACCATTTGTCTCTCCAATTCCACAGTATTTTCAAGAGTCTTACTCAGTTCCACCTTTTCCTAATGGACAACCACTTGTCAAGGAAACGAGTAAAGATTTCTTGTGTGAGTCCACTCTTCCATCATCACACATTTGTGACTCACACTATTCACAAAATTTCCAATTTCAAGATTCCTATACTCCCATTCTAGAGCAGCCATCTGTAGACCTATCACATCTAGAAAAGAGTATAGACATCTTGCAAGAGTCTTTCTTACAATATCAAAAAACACGTGCCGAGTCTTTCAATAGTGTGAAAGAACAATTGGATAACCTTCTTAGGAAAGAGGAAACTCTATCCTATCAACATTTGACTAATCCAGTTATACCACACTCTATTGATATGACTCAAGACTCTTGTCATCTTGGAAGTCCAGATTCAATTTCAGCACATTCACCTGAACTTGTCCAAACTTCAAATCCTATTGACATTTTGGCAAGTTTTTCATTTCCTAAAATTGAACTTGTCCAAACGTCAAATCCCATTGACATTTTGGCAAGTTTTTCATCTCCTAAGACTGAACTTGTCCAAACTTCTGACATTTTGGCAAGTTTTCCATTTCCTGAAATTGAACTTGCACATGATCCTGAACTTCCACTTGATGATTCAATTTTCCTTCCTGATTCAATCATGACTTCCATATCCTTACCTGATTTCAATCCATTTCCCAAGTCAGAATTGGATCCATTTCCTATCCATTGTGAAAATAAATCACCAATATTTGATGATGATCACATTGAACTTGACCAATTCTATACTTCTGAAAATCCCATTGATAAATTGGCAAGTTCTCCACATTTAATTGAACTACATGAGGAATGTGATCTTGAACCCCAACTTTGTGATTCAATTCTTCTTCCTGATTCCATAATGACTCCGGTATCTTTACCTCACTTCAATCCTTTTCCGGAGCCGACATTGAATCCAGTCCCAATTCACAATGAAGTTGAATCACCCATCTTTAAGGATCATGTCGAACTTGCCCAATTCTACACTTCTGAAGATTTAATTGACATTTTGGCAAGTTCTCCATTTTGTGGAATTGAACTCAATGAGAAATGTGACCTTGATTTTCTCGATCTCTTTACTTCTGAAACTGATTGTACAATTATTAAGGAAGATGTTGACTTAAGTTTCGAAGAATTGTACGGTGATGAGCTTGAATTTCTTAAAATTGGAAGTAAAGAGATATCACCCATAGTAGGTCACATTCCATTGTTGGACAACACATGTGGACTTGAGTTTCCATTTCTTGACTTGGACACAATTTCTGACCTCACTTCGACTCCTGAACCATCACTTGATTTAAATCATAATCCTGAGTCGGTATTCCTTCCAGAGTCCAAGTCAACTGTTCTATCATTTCATGCACCATTCTGGGACAAGGTAGTTGATAAATTTGACTCAGAAATTATTTTGCAAATCTTGAAATTAGATGGGGTCATGTACATAATAAAGAGCCTTCATGCACACATCATTCTTGTGGGTCATATTTTTGCTATTTTTGGTGGGTTCCTGAAAACCCAAAGCAAAGATGATTGGGCCATGTTCCGTGGACCAATCAGACCACCACCGGAACCACCACCTTCAGGTAATTTTTGTTCCTCCACTTTCCATTTTGTTTCATGCATACATATATCATGATGCATTGAGGACAATGCATGAAATAAGTGTGGGGGAGGGTTTACTAACATAGAGTTTTTAGATTTTCTTTCTTTTACATTTCTTTTAGAAAAAAATAATAATAATAAAAAAATAAAAATAAAAAAAATAAAAATAAAAAAATAAAAACTTTTTGAAATAAGAGATAAAGTTTTGATCTATTTTTAAGAAAATTAAGATGTATCTTAGGAATTAAGAAAGCCTTAATTATGACATCTTAAATCTAGTTGAAGTAATAGATCTTGTTTGAAATTATAGGCTAAGTAAGAAAAATTGGTGAGATATTCTTATCTTGAATTTTTGCCTTAGATAATATGCACTTCACACTTACACATTTCTTGGGATGGAAACAAAGACCAAAAATGCCATATATATAAAATAAAAAAAAAGAGAAAAAATAAATATATAAATAAAACATCACCTATTAAGCTGGGAAATTGTGCCTCAAGAAGCATAATTACTCACGCCTAACGGTGATCTCACTAATTAAGCTGGATAATTGTGCCTCAAGAAGCATGATTATTCACGCCTAACGGTGATCATATAAATAATCCCCTTTAGTTTCGTGGCCTTTTTCACTCGAGACCTTAAACCCGAGGGATGTTTTCTCATCTGGTGCCCTAAAACCATCTGGTTTGGGAGTCATCGGTTATAGGCTCGTTACAAGGGTGAACTAGAAAGCCTAAACTAAGGGAAGAATAAAAAAAAAAGGAAATATAAATATATATAAATAAATGGCTTTATGGTTAGAGTTGAAATCCCAGAAATCTTCACTGTCACGGTGTGCATACTATCTAGGTTTTATGAAAGATAAAATATTCAATCCAATTTTGAATTCTTACCTTAATTGAAGACAAGATCTTGCATAGAGACTAAGTTTAAGGGAGAATGATTATAGGTGGACTTATGACCTAAGATCACTTATATTTTTGCAAAAATAGTTTAAAAACTTGTCTCTTATTCAAAATGCGTTTTCAAAATACTAACATTTGTCTTCTTTCTTTATGGATTTTGTGGGTGTAATCCGCTGAAAACCCTCAGGAGACAACACTCCTCCTCTAGGGTAACCTAGAGGTTTAACGGCTTGTTGCACATGCTCAGTGCAATCGCGTCACCTGCGAAAGTGGTGTAAATAAATTGTTAGTATAGATTTTCTTTTTCTTTGTTTTGCTCGGGACGAGCAAAAGAATAAGTGTGGGGGTGTGATTGGTATCCAATATTGCATATTTTACATCATAACTCCCATGCATATTACAAATAAATATGTGATTTTTACTCCTCTTCTCTACATATTTGCAGGTACACACTTAAAGGAGAGATATCCAAATAATCACTTAATTAACCATAATTAAGTGATTAATCAAGATTAAAGATAAAGCCAAATTCAAATCCAGATCCAGAAAGATCCGCCCAACAAACGAAGATTCTAGATATACCACGTGGCCAAACTAACTCTCAACAACCTTCAACAGAAAGATCTGGCTCAACGGCCAGGATCTTGCCGCGATCCGCGGCTTGGGCGCGGCAATCCTAGGGCCGTTGAGCCCCGGATTTTGTGGCAACAAACTAGGCTCTCGAAGGTTCTCTCCCATGCTATAAATACTGGACCTTGACCTGCGTACAAAAACTGAATGGAGAAGAGAGGAGATTAGTTTAGTATTGTAATTTTCATGTATTTTTCTCTTTAGGTTTTGTTCTTTAGATCCCTCTTCTTCTTCCCTAGAATTCAATGTAAAAGAGAGTGATTGTGAGGGAGAGAGCTTGTGTAATCAAGAGTGACACTTGAAGCAACAAGGATTGATCCATCCTCCTTCCTCTACTTGAAGCTTGGTTCTAGTTTTCTTGCATTCTTTAATTGCTTTCTTATGTGCTTTCTTTAATTCTTGCAATTTAATTCAAGCTTTGTTTTACTTCATGCTTTCTTGTATTTCTCTTATGGCTTGTTGTAGCTAATTCTTCTCCATGTACTAGTTTACCACTAGTCTTGTCACTTCACTAACTCATGGGTGATTGCCTTTGTTCATCTTGCAAGTTGTATGATCTTCTCTTCTCCGACGGTTAAACCACCGTCTACCAAGTGAGAAAGTAATTAGGTCAACACGTGAGACGAATCCAAGCCGATGGAGTGACAACATTAGGCACGCATTCGCTATCAAGGAGTCTAGTAAGTCTTGGCAAGCTAGCAAGGTAAGCTAGTCATGGATTGATTCTTCTTTAAGTTTTCTTTCCTTTTCTTGTGAACACCACATCCACTTCTTGACTTCTTTTCCACTTCCACCATGAACATATCCATCCTTCCTTTTAGTTTCTTTTGCATTTGATTCATTAAGTTTATAAGCAAGAGAAGAATACTCGTTTGTTCACTTCACTACCACACGTTAAAGCTTCCATTGCGAGCTCTCCCTGAGAATCGACTCGGTATAGTCCTATACTATAACGGAGACAAGAAAGGGTACATCAAATACATTCTTATACACATAATAAGTACACCTTCTACGTCTAATCATTATTCCCCTTCCTTTCGAGGATTGTAACAACAACTTGAAAATAAAGATTGAAAATTCAGAAAAAATACAACAAGTTGGAAATACAACAGGGGAATCAAATAAAATTACTTTTTATTGATTTCAAAAGAGGGATATATGGATACTCAGATTACAAGTTACGAGGGCGCTTCATAAGACTTGATCCGTTCTTCAAGAGTAGCCAGCCTATTCTTCCTCTCCTTAGCAGCCCTAATAAGTGCCTGCGACTTCAACTCAGCCTCATTAAAGCTCGCCGTTTGGGATAAGCGAGCCTCAATTTTAGCCAAAGTTGTCCTTTATGCTAGCTCTTGCCGCAGGACTTCGTCATTTTGAGCCTTAAGTTGCTCTAGCCGAGCAATCTCTTCAAGACGCACTGGTTCGGCCTTGGACAAAAGAAGATTAGCCTTCCTGATCATTTCCTTGGCCTTTTCAATCTTATCCTCGGCGTTAAGAAAAGCGCTGTTAGAAGCATCTATGGCGTCCCCAAGTTCTACTCTCCTCATCTCCAAGGTTTTCAAGTCAGAGGAAATTGCCTTGGCTGCTTCTTGAGCGGCGAGATGGGCTTCATGCATTTGAGCAGTAAGGAGCGCAAGCTGTTCGTTAACTGAAGACTCCAGATCTGAATGGCTAAGACGACGCCATTCGTCCACATCTCTCTCAAGCCTGTCCACCAGAAGCTCCAATGTGGCGGCCTAGTCGTTCCCTCTAAAGTCTCGGATACTGTCAATGCTTCGGGAGAGGACCACCTTTAAAGCAGAGGATGAGGTAGTCGAGCCCTTCAAGACCAAAGCAATGGAGCACTTTAAGCCCTTATAAAAGCTGTCGACTAGCTCAGCCATGAATTCATTCTCGGCCTCAACTACTCCCGGTGAACGAGCAGCCTCTGAAGACAAAGCTTCCACCAGTTTCACTGACATAACTGTGGAAGGAATAGTAGAAGCACTGGCTGGAGCAATATGAGGAGGAGTCCTCATTGAAACCAGTACACTAGCCACAATCGACGTAGGACTGGTGACGACTTCTGGGAGAGTTGGCTCAACCACCGGTGTTGGAGAAGTAGGACTGGCAATCACCTTCAGCTTCACAATTGGCAGGATAGGTAGCGCTGGCGAAACCACTGGCAGTTCACTTACCAATGTAGTTGGAAGTGAAATTAGTTCCAAGTGAAATTGGTTCCGTAACCACTATCCCCTCAGTCTCTTTAAAGCCACTTTCTGGTTCAGGGTGATAAGAGGGCAAGCTGTGATACAAAGCATCCAACTCAGCAGCATCCGCCGTAGTCGAAGTACTTACTTCACCCCTAATTCTCTCAGGAAGGTTGGTTGGCTCTCTTAAAGTCGATGCACCCAAGGGCGGAACACCTATAGTAAGACTCTGTTTAAGCAAAGTATGATTGATATCAGGAAAGAATTACTCACAAAAGGTCAAAACACTACCAAAAGATAATATCGCCTCAGTCGCCTTGGCCACAGTTTCTCTGCGAACTTCCTCGACCGTGGCATCAGTCCCCTCAGGCTCCATAAGAAAGTCTTTGGCAGAGTCAACATGGATGGCCGGCCCACCTTCGCTTCCGAACCCTCGGAGGTCCATCCTATAGAGCTGGAGGCCATGGGGCTTCCTTTTGAGGTCCCAGGACCTGAAGGACCTACATTAGCCGCATCACCTCTAGATTCTTCTGAGATGGCAAAATAGCTAGCCTCATCGCCTTCTCTATCAGTGAACAGGGGATCATAATGCTCCCCCTGTTCTCCTGCGACCTCGGCTCTCGGGTCCCTCACCGCCTCAGTTCCTGAGTTATGAAGTAAACAATGAGCTGTTTGGAATATATAAGAGTGTATTGCAAGAATGGAACTGATCTTACTCGAGTCCGGAACAGCTTTACCAGCGGTCTGCCTAGGAACCGACAGCTTAATGACTAATGGAGCAGCAGGAGGAGGCACTGCAGATGATTCGCCCTCTGCAATAACAGTAGGAGCGTAGCGACGAGGCTTCTTCACTACCCTCTCCCTGCGAGATCCGCCTTACCATTTTCGTTTGAAGTAGACATCGGGATCTTCTTCCTCCAACTCCTCCACCTCTACATCTTCCATGGGGTTGTGCCTACCCCACCAGAAGCAGCTGCCAGAGCTTCAGCACCTGTATCTCCTTCGAAGCGGGGACTTCCTGCGTCCGAAGCCTCGCTATCATCAACAGCAATGAATTCCACGAGGCCTAGCACGCGGACCCTCTTACCCTCGCTTCTCTCAGTGACCTTCCGCTTAAACTACTGAGAGATCAACTTCATACCAAAGAAATTAATAGAAAATTTAGTTGGTATGGAGTTCAAAGTTCTATACCACTGGCAGAATTCCAGGGTCGTCAGAAGATTCAGAGTCCTCAGCGGCATGCACAGCCGCGCCTCAGTACAGCCAGCAATATAAAACCGTCAGGCACGAGCTCCATTGATGAGGCTCCCCATGAAGGCCAGGCTGCTGTTCGGATTACCTACGTATAGTTGGTCATACCCAAACTGACGAGCAAACTGACTCGGAACATAGGGCTCCAGGTAACAGGTGTCCCCGCTTCTATACAACAAGTGGGATGGCCGGATGCTAACCAGCCATTCGAAGACTCCCCGACTCAACGACGTCTGCCTTTCCCCTACATCCTTGAATTCTTCGCCATAGCCTGCATCATGAATATAGGGAAAGCACCGAAAAAGGCTGTAGACGTCATGACGGCACAGCAGTTTGCGGACCGCAGCCACATAAGTCCGTGACCACGAACACCCCTCGAATCGACGTAGAAGCGCCATTCGAACACCTTCTGGGGGCTCCTCACAATCTTGGATGATAGAAGGGCAGTGAAGGGCGAACCATGCCATCAAACAAGTATATGGAAAACCTGGGGTTTGGTCCGTCGTAAGACAAGATAGTCCCATTTTCCCGCGTCGTCGTTGGTGGCCTACAGAAAGCCTCCATCAATGCACGAAGGCCTCTTTGAATACAACACACCATTGCTGGAAGAAGTCCAAGAGAATGACCATGGACTAGACAAACAGCCAGTAATAACACAGTTGGATGAATGACGTCACTAGACGAAGATGGCACCATGCATCTCTTCAGTCAAATCGTTAAAAAGCCAGCTAGAAGTGCCTTCCGGGACGTCGGTCGACGAGCCTGGTGGTGGAAACTCCGAAGAATATCACCTTTCTCATAGGGTCCGTCATCTTCTTCCAGAATCAAATTCTCTTGAGAGTGCTCTTGCATCCGGCGAAAAATGTCTTCATCTGCAACTCCACAATGAGCTGCTTCGGGAGTACCTTCAGGTCAGGGAACAAATAATTTTCCCAACTCTTCAAACTGCATGAAGCTCCCTTATGGCTCCCATGCATGCTTGAGCAAATGTAGAGCTGGCACATTAACTCCCTGTAAGTCTCAAACAAGGCGGGCTCCTGCTTCTCCAGAAGTGCCAATTCCGCCTCGCACGGGAAATAATTCTTCATATGGGAGAGACCCGAAAGGCAGAGCAAAGACTTCCCACATCTCGTGCAAAGTCATGCCCAATTCGCCAACAGGGGTGAAGAAGGTCCCTGTAGCCGTGTTGGCCCAGAGGCCTTCCACTTTAGTTTTGATGATGATTAACTCATGTGGTTATAGTTTACTAATAATCTTGTGATGTTTAGATTCAGATACTTAACCAAGATATTAGCAGGTGATTAGCTTCAACAAAGGTATTTTGGAGCTTTTACATGGTGATTCAAGAGCCCGAACGTCAAAGTTCATATCTTGCACTCGTTGGAGTCAAGCTCGGTGGATCACGGTTTGGATCGAGTCGACTTGGAGACGGCTGATTAGTATCTAATTTTGCATAATTTATACCTCATCTTCACATTTATTTGATAATAAATTCTGCTAATAATACCTTGCTTGGTTGATCCTAGGTTCATGTTGTGTAAATGAAGAAGAAGATCTAAATCACCATTTAATTGGTGATTAAAAGCCTATTATCATAGCCATTGACCTAGAGGAGCTGATTCGTCAAAACCAGGGGCCAGAAACCAGAAACCGGGAGCAGAATCTGACAGGGGACCAAAAGGACCGCGCGCGGCTCGAAGCGCCGCGCGCGCGGCCACCAAGGGGCCGCGGAAACGCGGCCCAAGCCGCGTTTTCGCGGCCATACGGCCGCGGCGCGCGCGCCGCTTTGGGCCAGGGTCTGTCCCCTGGCTCCCCTCTTCCCTGGTGCCTATAAATACCCCCCTAAGGCTTTCAGAAGGAGATATACAGAGTTTAGGGTAGTTTTTCATTCCATTTTGTAATTTAGTTTAGGTTAGATTAGTTCTTCTTCTCCCTCTTTATATTTTCCATTTTGTAGATCTTGTACTAGGGAGAGAGAGTGGTTCATGCTTGGAATGCAAGAGTGCTTGTAATAGAAGGTGACAATCTATGAAAGGTGCTCTCTTTACCTCTCTATGTTTTCTTCTCTTTAATCTCTTTTACATGTGTAGCTAGTATTTTCTCTCATGGAAACTAACTACTAACCACCAACTAGTCTAACTTCTTATTTGATAATCCACATGAATCTAATAGCCTCGGTTTGGCCTTGCTCTTGCAAGAGCCATTGATGGCTCATGATGATGGATCTAACTCTAACTTCCTAACCACTAACAAGCTAACATTACTTTATTTCATGCTTACTCTTATCGGGTTTTGATGATTTAAGTGCACCTTGCACTTGTTGTGTTGAGTTGGGTTGTGATGAGTTACATATGGGCCATGCTTTGAATCGCTCTTGAACCAAGGACTAGTGATGGCCAATGATACATGTGAGGCAACTATCACTAAGAGGTTAGCATGTTAGTGGAGTAATTAGTAGTTAGTGCCATGAGTTTTCTTTCTTTTTCACTTTGTTTAGAAACATTCCAAAAACCAAAAACATATTCTTTTCTATGTTTCCTACTTCTTCGTATTTCACCGTACCTCTCTTTTCATTCTTTACTTTCTTTTCTTTTCATTCTTTAAAAACTTTGAAGAACTTTTTAACAAACACGTGAATCAACCAGTAAAGCATCTATCGGTCCTTGAGGATTCGACTCGTTTTATCCTCTATGCTATAACGGAAGTATCGAGGAAGCCAAAGCACACACACTTTAAATCTTGATTTCAAAACATACACTTTTTTGTGCGCGGTTTTTCCCCGATCAACGGCGCTCTACAAGAAGACCTCGGTACATAGCTTAGTTTATGTTTTAGATCCATTGTTAAAGATTAGATAGTGTGATATGCTCAAGTTCACAACACACACACGTTTCATGTTTATTGGTTTTTGGTTTTTGGTTTAACCGATCTTGGTTTTCATGAATAGATAAAATCAACAAGTTTACATGGTTTAATGTATATTAGATTTGTTCTATATACATGTATGCTTCAACTATTTAAATAAACTTAGTTTGATAGTCTATTTCATGAGTTTGGAGTTTTTGTATTTTAACAAAACTTATTTTTGTTTTTTTAAGTCAAAAACATTGATATATATATCTTTCATGTATATTGGATTATATCCATATACAACATGTTTTAAGTTGTTTAAATATCATATTTTTGTATTTGGATGAGTTTTCGACAAAACAATTTTCCATTTCAAAAATCCTAGTTTTGGAAAATACGGAATTTGGTTTTCGGCAAAATTTTCATAACATAAAAATAGTTCAAAATGTTTGTAACATGGTTTGATTTTTACTCAAACATGTTTGTATATCAAAGATAATACAAGAACTTATTTTTGTGAATTTTTAGAGATTTTATGGGATTTATTTGGTAAATAAAAACCCAGTTTTCAAGTTCTGAAATCCAGTTCTGCCAGGCTCTGGCGGTCGACCAGACCGGTCGACCGGACCCAGAGTCGGTCGACCGGACCGGTCGACCGACGTGCACAAGGACGTGCACGCAGCCATCCCCTTGGGCCAGTCGACCGAGCGGTCGACCGACTGAAGTCAGCCCACTCTCGGGTTGACCCGGTCGACCGGGCGGTCGACCGGCCAGAAAGCCGTTGCTCTCTGGTTCTGGGCACGGTCGATCGGGCGGTCGACCGGCAGGCTCAGCGGTCAGAAATTTGTCCGTTGGCCGGTCGACCGGAAGGTCAAAACAGACCTTTCTGCCAGCCAACGGGCAGATTTGATTGGGGGCCTTTATATACCCCATCTCTTGGCTGTTTTGGCTAAGATTTTTAGAGAGAAAATTTTCATACTCTTTAAGTGTTTTTCAGCAAAAAGTTTTGGGTTCAAAATTCTTAATCTCCATTTGTTTTTAAAATGTTTGAAAATTCAAAGAAAATAGTCTTTTGGGAAATTATTTTTGGTCTAAAAATTTTATATCTATTTGGAGTTTCTCCCAAGTGATTTTCTTTGTTCAAAACACTTTGTTTTCTCACACTTGAGCTTATCTATCTATCCTATCTATTAGGATCATTGTTTTGTGAGAAAGAGATAGTTTGTGGTTGTGGAAACCATCAAGTTGTAAACCCTCCTAATTTGTGATATCCCTCTTGTGTAGAGGTTGAATATTATAGTGGTGGCTTTGTGCCCTATCCCTCTAGAGAGAGGTTAATTGGTTGTTTGGCTTTGTGCCCATCCCTCAAGTGTGAGGTGATTGATTTGTGTGGCTTTGTGCCTAGCCTCTAAGTGTAGAGGTTGTGTTTGTAATTGAGAGAGAAGTTGTGTACTCCCAATTGTATTGCCCTAAATCCTCAGTGGAGGCTCCCTGTGTGGGAATCCTGTGTGGATAAGTTAGTGAAAATCCTTCTGTGTGAAGGCGGGGACGTAGAGCTGGGTGCTCGATGTTTTCCATTGATTTGCAAAGGGGGGAAACTTACAAAAAACAGGGTCGAGGAGCTAAATTACAAGTATTCTAAAAGATTACAAGTAGATCTCTTCTGAGATTCTAGAGAAGTGTGCCGATAGGAGTCTGGTCAGCGCGCGACCACTTTGTCCCTTTGACGATGCGAGCAATGAGATTCCCTTCTCGCCTGGTTCGGGGAATCGGAGAACAGAAGGTTGGTAGAACCCTCTTGTTACTTCTCAAACCGCCTTCACTTAGGAATTCCTTCTCGCCTGGTTCCGGAGATTCCTTGAGAAGAAGGGAGGTATTAGGGTATCAGCACCCTGATTAGAGAAGCAGCTCTCTAAAAGTCTCTGAATTCAAGAGAATAGATCTCTGTTTGTACGCGCGGTGCGTCCTCTCGAGAAGTCGTGAAGAAGTCCTTGCGTGTGTGGAGCTCTTCGTGCGCTGGGGTTCCGTCCCGTCTCTCCTTGTGCCCCTGGTGGGCTATTTATAGGGAAAACAAAGGTATAATTGTCCCTTGAAAATATAGAAATAGATTGAATCAAATCTGTTTAAATCTGGAAAGTAGCCTTGCTGCGAGGCTAGGATCAACTTCTGCGAAGCTAGAAGTACCAGGTCGGTTGATCCTCTTGATCTGTTTTGATCCTTTCTATATCGTTGGAGGATTTTCCCTGATCCTCTTACTCATTTTAGAAGAGTCAAGAGATTACGGCAATCAACTTCTAAATTTGATCCCAGATCTGATCTTGATTAGATTTGATCTTGATTCGACCAGATTTGATCTCATCCTGAGATTTAAATGGTCAATAGGTTGACCATATCAGACCTGCAGCGGCACTGCCCGCATTGAGCTCACAGCGGAGCTGGATGGCGTATGTGGCGAAGTCAAAAGACAGCTCTTCAGCGGAGCTAGATGTCGCCTGTGGTGAAGTTACCGGACATCCTTCTGCATGGTTGCGTGTGGCTTCAAGCGAAGTTAACTCTCTGCGGAGTTAGCTGAGCCCTCCAGCGAAGCTATGAGTTAGCTTCCTGACGGAGCTGTGAATGGCTTCAAGGCGAAGTTAGGTGATCTTAGCCTCTCAAGCGAGGCTATCCCTTTGGGTGATTAGTATCCAATATTGCATATTTTACATCATAACTCCCATGCATATTACAAATAAATATGTGATTTTTACTCCTCTTCTCTACATATTTGCAGGTACACACTTAAAGGAGAGATATCCAAATAATCACTTAATTAACACTAATTAAGTGATTAATCCATGATTAAGATAAAGCCAAATTCAAATCCAGATCTAGAGAGATCCGCGCGCCAATTAGAGAATCCAAGTAGTCCACGTGGCCAAACTAACTCTCAACAACCTTCAACAGAAAGATCTGGCTCAACGGCCAGGATCTTGCCGCGATCCGCGGCTTGGGCGCGGCAGATCTAGGCCGTTGAGATCCCAGATTTTGTGGCAACAAACTTGATCTCGAAGATTCTCTCTTGGGCCTATAAATACCTCACTTGGACCTGCGTACAAAAACTGATCAGAGAAGAGAGAGAGATTAGTTCAAAGTTTTGTATTTTGTTAGTTTTTGTTTAGGATTTTTAGCTCTCTATGATCTTCTTCTCCCTAGATTTCATTGCAAGAGAGAGTTGTAAGAGAGAGAGAGCTTGTATCATCAAGGAGTGACAACTTGGAGCTATACAAGGATTGATTCATTCTCTACTTCTCTACTTGAGCTTGATTCTAGTTTGATTTCTTTCCTTACTTGCTTTGTTTACTTTCTTGCAATTTAATTCATGTTTAGCTTTTCTTTTGTAATGATGTGTAGCTAATTCTTTCTCCATGTACTAGCTAACCACTACCTTGCTAACTTCTAACTCATGGGTGATTGCTTTAATTCATCTTGCAATTTGTATGGTCTTCTCTTCTCCGATGGGTTTCTTTTCATTTCTTGGCAAGTATCTTGTTGTAATTCTCCATATGATTCATGTGTGCCTCACTTGGAGCCTAGTCTTTGAACTAGTGCCTTGATGGAACATGGAGATGGATCACCAATATGCTATTTGTTGTACAACTTCATTATGTCGATTCTTGAATGTTGTATGCCTATTCATTAGCATCCCTTGAGTGTAGCTCTTTTGTTTCCATTATTGAAAGTCTAATTTGTAGGCCGATGACTATCTATGGAGGCTACAAGACAAGTCCAAGAATGAATCCCCATCATCCAAGTGAGAAAGTAATTAGACCAACAAGCAAGACATATCCATGCCAATGAATCAACATGAGGCATGCATCACTATCAAGGAGTTTAGTATGTTTTGGCAAGGTAGTTAAGGTTAGCTAGTCATGGTTTTCTTTCATTCAAGTTTTCTAAAGTTTTCTTTTCTTTTAGTGTGAATACAACAAACCTCTTCTTGATTTCTTTTCACTTACCACCATGAACATATCCATACACCCTTTAATTCATTTCTTTGTGTTTTATTCATTCTTTTAAGCAAGAGAAGAATTCTCGTTTTCTTTTTCTCACGAGTATCGTAACGCTTCTACGCTAGCTCTCCTTGTGGTTCGACTCGGTATAGCTTTATGCTATAGCGGAAGATTGGAACAAGGTATATCAATTACATATTCGAAGTGAACAAGACCAAAGGTGAACTCTAAACATTGAACCATATCTTTTATACCTAGTTCTTGTGCAATAACTTCACGTACCTTGTTTAGTACCAATCAAATTTTTGGCGCCGTTGCCGGGGAGAGCAACGGTATTTTTAAAAGTGAGAAACTAAACGATATTTCTTCTCTGTTGCAGGTACAGGTTGAAGATACAGAATATCTTGCACAGAAGAAACATATAAGTGGACCTGGGCCTCTGCTCAAGAAAGCAGAGCCCAGGATCCCTCCAAATTGCCGCGTCGCCGCGGCATTTTGCCGTGGGAACGCGGCAAAGAGGAGTTCACTTCTAACAATTTTTCTGCAGGGATTGCTGCTTTGCAAATTACTTCTGCTGATATATCTGAAATCTTGTATTCTTCACCTGATATTTGCTAATCAACAGTAAAAAAATTTGGTGTTAATTGATAAAAATTGTTAGACATCTTGCATTATAGGCACGTGTCTTTCAATTACTTTACATTTACTGTTGAAGAGTGCGGGGGACAAGGTACGTAATTCATTGCATATAGACTAGGACTCACTCTTTGTTTGATTTATCTTACTTGGAGTGAACCTTGTTTGTTTCTATATCGTACACTTGCACAATTCAATTTTAAGGGCAATACCTGTAAATAAGATAAGGTGGGGGAGGTCATTACCCTTTCCTTAGCCCGCAAACCACTATCCCAGCACTCACAATCCCAAGCTTGTAAATAAAATTTGATAGACGTTGGCCCTAGGGACATCCGGACTCACTTAGGAGATTTTCCTAAGGGGGAAAAGTGTTGGAAATTGACTTCTGTAAAATCAGTGTCTAGGAAAGGGGTTGAGGGCCGAAAGCCCGAAGGTTGCTGGTTACTTAATTAAGGAACGTCTTCGGACGGAAAACCTCCCACCAACCTTACCCTTCCCTGGCTGATTTGCTTATAGTCAGATTCTACACCAAACCTCCTGTGGACAGTCTATTTAGGAGTTATCTAGGACCAGAAACCCTAGACAAGCTTGGATTGATTTTTTTTCTTTTGTTGTTTGTTATTTTTCTTTTCGCTGGTGTGATCGGTGCACGTTGTTTGTGATTGTATATACGATAGTGGTTTTGTGATCCTAATTCTACACTTGCACTTACACATCCACTTCACATCATGACCAACAACGTCTCACTTCAGGATCGATTTTATCCGATTCGCACCTCCATTCCTTCATGCATTCTTCTCCCCGAGCCTAATGGAAATAATTTTGAGCTGAAATCACAATTCATTAGTACACTTCCCCATTTCCATGGTCTAGAGTCTGAGGATGCGTACCTCTTTATTCGTGAGTTTGAAGAGGTATGCCAAATGATGAGAATTTCCCAACTGTCTGAGGATGCTGTTAGGTTACGGTTCATACCGTTTGCACTTAAGGATTTAGCTAAGAAATGGCTTTATAATCTTCCAGTCAGTTCCATATCTTTATGGGAGGATTTTGTTAAAGTCTTTCTTAAGAAATTCTATCCTATCCACAAAACAGCCCTCATGAGAAAAAACATAATGCAATTCAAGCAGGAAACAAATGAACCTTTCTGGAAGTATCTTGAGCGTTTCAAAGACCTTCTTGCCCTGTGTCCCCACCACGGCATAGAGAAATGGCGTCTATGCCAGATTATCTATGATGGATTAGATTACCAAACGAAAACCCTTTTAGAATCCATGTGCCAGGGGGAATTTTTGAAAAAAGATGAACATCAGGGGTGGGATCTCTTTGAAACCCTAGCTGAAAAAACCATTCAGTGGGAGTCTTGTCCTGACAAATCCACTTCCACCACTTTCAGAATTGGTACACACTCCAAAGAATCCTCTCTAGCTGCAGAACCCAAGATCACACAATTAATAAAGAGGATAGAACTGCTTGAGTCAAAAGGGAATTCTGTGGTCAACCAGGTCAACCCATTGCCTTTGATTAGACCAGGTTGCACCAACTGTCATGACCTTAGCCATGTTGTTGAGGAGTGTCCATTATATCAGCCACAATCATTTCAGGAGAAAATGAATGCAGTATTGACCAGACCCAATCATCATCCATACTCCAACACTTACAATTCAGGATGGCAGAACCATCCAAATTTTTCATGGAGTCAGTCTGGTCCTGAGCATCATATGCTACCACTTCCATATCCATACAATGCTCAGTTTCATCCATCCAGTTTCGATCAGAATTCACTGTATGTTCATCCATCTCAAAGTCCACCACAGTCATATCAGTCTTATCAGAATCTTCTACCATTCTACCAATCACAATTCCAATCTCCATACCCTCAACATCCACCCCAAAATAATTCCAAAATATCTGAGTTGAAACAAATGATAGAAACCTTAACAAAAAACCAGCAGCAGGAGTTGAATGAAATGAAGGTCCAAATTGGGCAATTGGCTGAGAATCAAAGACATTTGTTCCCAAATCAGCCATTGCTAAATCCCAAAGTTGAAGATTCAGGACCCAGTCACTGTCATGCCATTCATACCTTGAGATCTGGTAAACAAGTTGACAATAAGGTTTTTAGTTCACAATCTCATCCAGTACCAAAGCCTACACCTCATGTCCCAATACAACCAACTTTTGACAAACCATCCTCTAGTTCAGAGCCATCCACTTCCAAGGCAAAGGGTGAAGAAAAGGTAGATGAGCATACATACAAGCCTATTGCTCCATATCCAAATAGGCTGAGAAATAACAAGTCAAATGCTCACATGGAGAAGATAAAAGAAACATTCAATAAGGTCCAAATCAATGTCCCTCTCCTTGATGCCATTCAACAAGTGCCATCATATGCTAAATTCTTGAAGGAAATGTGCACCAAGAAGAGAAAGACCCAAGTCCCTAAAAAAGTCTTCCTTGCATCATCCATTAATGAGTTGCTCACTGGTCCAATTCCTGTTAAGTACAAAGACCCAGGGAGCCCCACCATTTCATGCATCATAGGACAGACTACAATAAATAGGGCACTTCTTGATTTGGGGGCCAGCATTAATCTCCTACCTTTCTCTGTTTACCAACAATTGGGGTTAGGTGATCTCCTCCCGACCCAAATGACCATCCAATTGGCTGATCGCTCTGTTACTAAACCCAAGGGGGTAATTCAAGATGTCCTGGTCAAAGTTGGAGAATTCTTTTATCCTGTTGACTTTGTTGTCCTTGAAACAAAACCAGTGTCAAATTCCAATCAAAGGGCACAAATTCCTGTCATTCTGGGACGACCATTCCTGGCTACTGCAAATGCAATCATTAATTGCCGGAATGGATCAATGAGGTTGACTTTTGGTAACATGACACATGAACACAATGTCTTCCACACACAGCCTCACAAAACAAAAGATCAAACATTTGAGGTTAGCTTCATTAATAATAATTGTGAGGAGGAAAGTGAAGATCCAAAAGATGAGTCACAATCTTGTGATTCTCTTATCCGAGTACCCTTTCAAACGGGGAAAGTTGATTTGGATATTTTCACTTTCAATAAGCCAACTGAGAGTGTATTTGAACCTCCAATTGATATATCCTTTGAAGACTTGTTTGCTGATGAGATCATGTGTTTAGATGAGTCAACTTGGGGTAAATTAGCTGATTGTCCACTTCCGGATGTTGATTTGAGTTTTGAAGAATTATATGGAGAAGAGTTAAAATTTCTTAAAATTGGAAGTGATGAGATTCTGAGTGAGAGTGGTGATAAGGACTTTGTTTGTGAACGATGTGGTGGAATGAGTATGAATGAAAATAACAACCAATTGAAACTGGAAACACCTAGGGTTAGAATAATTCAGACCGTTTCCCAATGGAGCTCAAGAAAGAGAACACATTGGAACGATGGGAAACGGGCCAGAGGGAAGCGACCAAAAGCCCAGGTGAGAGTTACACTTGTATATTCCTTGTAAATAATTCCTTCCCCTTCCATTTTGTTTCATGCATACATATATCATAATGCATTGAGGACAATGCATGAAATAAGTGTGGGGGAGGGTTTACTAACATAGAGTTTTTAGACTTTCTTTCTTTTACATTTCCTTTCTTTCTTTTACATTTCTTTAGAAATAATAAAAGAACAAATAAAAAAAAATAAAAAATAAAAACTTTTTGAAATAAGAGACAAAGTTTTGTTCTATTTTTAAGATAATTAAGATGTATCTTAGAAATTAAGAAAGCCTTAATTATGACATCTTAAACATAGTTGAAGTAATAGATCTTGTTTGAAATTATAGACTAAGTAAGTAAAATTGGTGAGATATTTTTATCTTGAATTTTTACCTTAGATAAATATGCACTTTACACTTACACATTTCTTGGGATGGAGACAAAGACCAAAAATGCCATATAAATAAAAGAAAATATATATATATATATATATATATATATATATATATATATATATATATATATATAAATAAAAGATCACTTATTAAGCTGGATAACTATGCCTCAAGAAGCATGATTATTCATGCCTAACGGTGATAATAAATAATCCCCTTTAGTTTCGTGGCCTTTTCTACTCGAGACCTTAAACCCGAGGGATGTTTTCTCATCTGCTGCCCTAAGACCGTCTGGTTTGGGAGTCATCGGTTAAAGGCTCGTTACAAGGGTAGACTAGAAAGCCTAAACTAAGGGAAGAAAAAAAGCATAAAAAGTATATATAAATAAATAAATGGCTTGATGGTTAGAGTTGAAATCCCAGAAATCTTCACTTACACGGTGTGCATATTATCTAGGTTTTATGAAAGATAAAATATTCAATCCAATTTTGAATTCTTACCTTAATTAAAAACAAGATCTTGCATGGATACTAAGTTTAAGGAAGAATAATTATAGGTGGACTTATGACCTAGGATCACTTATATTTTTGCAAAAATAGTTCGTAAACTTGTCTCTTATTCAAAATGTGTTTTCAAAATACTAACATTTGTCTTCTTTCTTTATGGATTTTGTGGGTGTAATCCGCTGAAAACCCTCAGGAGACAACACTCCTCCTCTAGGGTAACCTAGAGGTTTAACGGCTTGTTGCACGTGCTCAGTGCAATCGCGTCACCTGCGAAAGTGGTGTAATAAATTGGTAGTTTAGATTTTTCTTTTCTTAGTTTTGCTCGGGACAAGCAAAAGAATAAGTGTGGGGGTGTGATTAGTATCCAATATTGCATATTTTACATCATAACTCCCATGCATATTACAAATAAATATGTGATTTTTACTCCTCTTCTCTACATATTTGCAGGTACACACTTAAAGGAGAGATATCCAAATAATCACTTAATTAACACTAATTAAGTGATTAATCCATGATTAAGATAAAGCCAAATTCAAATCCAGATCTAGAGAGATCCGCGCGCCAATTAGAGAATCCAAGTAGTCCACGTGGCCAAACTAACTCTCAACAACCTTCAACAGAAAGATCTGGCTCAACGGCCAGGATCTTGCCGCGATCCGCGGCTTGGGCGCGGCAGATCTAGGCCGTTGAGATCCCAGATTTTGTGGCAACAAACTTGATCTCGAAGATTCTCTCTTGGGCCTATAAATACCTCACTTGGACCTGCGTACAAAAACTGATCAGAGAAGAGAGAGATTAGTTCAAAGTTTTGTATTTTGTTAGTTTTTGTTTAGGATTTTTAGCTCTCTATGATCTTCTTCTCCCTAGATTTCATTGCAAGAGAGAGTTGTAAGAGAGAGAGAGCTTGTATCATCAAGGAGTGACAACTTGGAGCTATACAAGGATTGATCCATTCTCTACTTCTCTACTTGAGCTTGATTCTAGTTTGATTTCTTTCCTTACTTGCTTTGTTTACTTTCTTGCAATTTAATTCATGTTTAGCTTTTCTTTTGTAATGATGTGTAGCTAATTCTTTCTCCATGTACTAGCTAACCACTACCTTGCTAACTTCTAACTCATGGGTGATTGCTTTAATTCATCTTGCAATTTGTATGGTCTTCTCTTCTCCGATGGGTTTCTTTTCATTTCTTGGCAAGTATCTTGTTGTAATTCTCCATATGATTCATGTGTGCCTCACTTGGAGCCTAGTCTTTGAACTAGTGCCTTGATGGAACATGGAGATGGATCACCAATATGCTATTTGTTGTACAACTTCATTATGTCGATTCTTGAATGTTGTATGCCTATTCATTAGCATCCCTTGAGTGTAGCTCTTTTGTTTCCATTATTGAAAGTCTAATTTGTAGGCCGATGACCATCTATGGAGGCTACAAGACAAGTCCAAGAATGAATCCCCATCATCCAAGTGAGAAAGTAATTAGACCAACAAGCAAGACATATCCATGCCAATGAATCAACATGAGGCATGCATCACTATCAAGGAGTTTAGTATGTTTTGGCAAGGTAGTTAAGGTTAGCTAGTCATGGTTTTCTTTCATTCAAGTTTTCTAAAGTTTTCTTTTCTTTTAGTGTGAATACAACAAACCTCTTCTTGATTTCTTTTCACTTACCACCATGAACATATCCATACACCCTTTAATTCATTTCTTTGTATTTTATTCATTCTTTTAAGCAAGAGAAGAATTCTCGTTTTCTTTTTCTCACGAGTATCGTAACGCTTCTACGCTAGCTCTCCTTGTGGTTCGACTCGGTATAGCTTTATGCTATAGCGGAAGATTGGAACAAGGTATATCAATTACATATTCGAAGTGAACAAGACCAAAGGTGAACTCTAAACATTGAACCATATCTTTTATACCTAGTTCTTGTGCAATAACTTCACGTACCTTGTTTAGTACCAATCAGAACTAAAAATCCTAAACAAAAACTAACAAAATACAAATCTATTCACTAATCTCCCTCTCTTCTCTGATCAGTCTTTGCTCGCAGGTGAAGGTGGAGTATTTATAGCAGAAATGAGAAGCTTCGAGAGCCTAGGTGGTTGCCACAAAATCCGGGGCTCAACAGCCCTAGGATTGCCGCGGATTGCCGCGGGATCGCCGCGCGATCTGGGCCGTTGAGCCCAGATTTTCTGGTGAGGATTCGTTGAGAGTTTTTTAGCCACGTGGACTACTTGGATTCTCCAATTGGCGCGCGGATCTCTCTAGATCTGGATTTGAATTTGGCTTTATCTTAATCATGGATTAATCACTTAATTAGTGTTAATTAAGTGATTATTTGGATATCTCTCCATTAAGTGTGTACCTGCAAATATGTAGAGAAGAGGAGTGAAAATCACATATTTATTTGTAATATGCATGGGAGTTATGATGTAAAATATGCAATATTGGATACTAATCACACCCCTACACTTATTCTTTTGCTCGTCCCGAGCAAAACAAAGAAAAAGAAAATCTATACTACCAGTTTATTACACCACTTTCGCAGGTGACGCGATTGCACTGAGCATGTGCAACAAGCCGTTAAACCTCTAGGTTACCCTAGAGGAGGAGTGTTGTCTCCTGAGGGTTTTCAGCGGATTACACCCACAAAATCCATAACGAAAGAAGACAAATGTTAGTATTTTGAAAACGCATTTTGAATAAGAGACAAGTTTACGAACTATTTTTGCAAAAATATAAGTGATCCTAGGTCATAAGTCCACCTATAATCATTCTTCCTTAAACTTAGTCTCCATGCAAGATCTTGTTTTTAATTAAGGTAAGAATTCAAAATTGGATTGAATATTTTTATCCTTCATAAAACCTAGATAATATGCACACCGTGCTCAGTGAAAATTTCCTGGGATTTCAACTCCAACCATAAAGCCATTTATTTATTTATATATACTTTTTTATGCTTTTTTCTTCCCTTAGTTTAGGCTTTCTAGTCTACCCTTATAACGAGCCTTTAACCGATGACTCCCAAACCAGACGGTCTTAGGGCATCAGATGAGAAAACATCCCTCGGGTTTAAGGTCTCGAGTAGAAAAGGCCACATAACTAAAGGGGATTATTTTTTATCACCGTTAGGCGTGAATAATCATGCTTCTTGAGGCATAATTATCCAGCTTAATAAGTGAGATCACCGTTAGGCGTGAGTAACCATGCTTCTTGAGGCATAGTTATCCAGCTTAATAAGTGATCTTTTATTTATATATATATATATTTTTTTCTTTTTTTTTTTATTTTTATATATATGGCATTTTTGGTCTTTGTTTCCATCCCAAGAAATGTGTAAGTGTGAAGTGCATATTATCTAAGGCAAAAAATGTAAGATAAAAATATCTCCTCAATTTTACTTACTTAGCCTATAATTTTCAAACAAGATCTATTACTTCAACTAGGCTTAAGATGTCATAATTAAGGCTTTCTTAATCTCTAAGATACATCTTAATTTTCTTAAAAATAGATCAAAACTTTGTCTCTTATTTCAAAAAGTTTTTATTTTTTTTTTATATTATTTATTAAAAGAAGTGTAAAAGAAAGAAAATCTAAAAAACAAACTCTAAGTGTAAAAGAAAGAAAATCTAAAAAACTCTAAGTTAGTAAACCCCCCCCACACTTATTTCATGCATTGTCCTCAATGCATCATGCTATATGTATGCATGAAACAAAATGGAAAGGGGAGGAACAAAAATTACCTGAAGGTGGTGGTTCCGGTGGTGGTCGGATTGGTCCACGAAACATGGCCCAATCAACTTTTCTTTGGGTTTTCAGAAACCCACCAAAAATTTCATGAATATGACCCACTAAAATGATGTGTGCATTTAAGATTATTATGTACATGCCCCCATCTAATTTCAAGATTTGCAAAATAATTTCTGAGCCAAATTTGTCAAGATCCTTGTCCCAGAATGGATTATGAAATGATAGAATGGTCGACTTGGACTCGGAATGAACAGGAACTAACACCCACTCAGGGAAGTGAATTAAGTCAAGTGATGGTGCAGGAGTCGAAGTGAGTTCACAAATTGGGTCCAAGTCAAGAAATGAAAACTCAAGTCCACAATCATTGTCCAACAATGGGATGTGACCTAATATGGGTGATATCTCTTTACTTCCAATTTTAAGAAATTCAAGCTCATCACCGTACAATTCTTCAAAACTTAAGTCAACATCTTCCTTAATAATTGTACAATCAGTTTCAGAAGTAAAGAGATCGAGAAAATCAAGGTCACATTTCTCATTGAGTTCAATTCCACAAGATAGAGAACTTGCCAAAATGTTAATTGTATCTTCAGAAGTGTAAAATTGGGCAAGTTCGACATGATCCTCACAGATGGGTGATTCACTTTCATTGTGAATTGGGACTGGATTCAATGTCGGCTCCGGAAAAGGATTGAAGTGAGGTAAAGATACCAGAGTCATTATGGAATCAGGAAGAAGAATTGAATCACAAAGTTGGGGTTCAAGATCACATTCCTCATGTAGTTCAATTAAATGTGGAGAACTTGCCAATTTATCAATTGGATTTTCAGAAGTATAGAATTGGCCAAGTTCTATGTGATCATCATAAAAGATTGGTGATTCATTTTCACAATGGATAGGAAATGGATCCAATTCTGACTTGGGAAATGGATTGAAATCAGGTAAGGATATGGAAGTCATGATTGAATCAGGAAGTAAATTGGAATCATCAAGTGGAAGTTCAGGATCAAAATCATGTTCCAGTTCAATTTCAGAAAAAAGAAAACTTGCCAAATTGTCAAGTGGATCAGAAGTGTGGACAAGTTCATTTTTAGGAAATGAGAAACTTGCCAAAATGTCAACGGGATTTGAATTTTGGACAAGTTCAAGTTTAGGAAATGAAAAACTTGCCAATGTATCAATTGGATCTGAAGTTTGGACAAGTTCAGGTGAATGTGCTGAAATTGAATCTGGATTTCCAAGATGACAAGAGTCTTGAGTCATATCAATAGAGTGTGGTATAACTGGATTAGTCAAATGTTGATAGGATAGAGTTTCCTCTTTCCTAAGAAGGTTATCCAATTGTTCTTTCACACTATTGATAGACTTGGCATGTGATTTTTGATATTGTAACATAGACTCTTGCAAGATGTCTATACTCTTTTCTAGAATTGATGTATCTTCAAATGATTGTTCTAGAATGGGAGTATAGGAATCTTGACTTTGGAAAGTTTGTGAATAGTGTGAGTCAAAAATGTGTGGTGATGGAAGAGTGGACTCACACAAGAAATCTTTACTCGTTTCCATGACAAATGGTTGTTCATTAGGAAGTGGTGGAACTGAGTAAGACTCTTGAAAATATGGTGGAATTGGAGAGGCCAATGTTTTCTGAAAGTATTGCGTGGCCTGTTGTAAATTTGCTTCTATACTCCTTTGTAACTCAGATTTTTCTTCAAATAGTGGTTCAGAAAAAGGAGTATATGAAGCGGAATTGGGAAATGAATCTTTTGAATATTGTGGACTTGGTGGAAATGGTGGACAAGGAGGTTGATAATTAAACTCGGGGGACTGGAATCCCCAATGACTCGATGAAGAGTTGAAATTATTTAGGACATTATAATTGTTAGATGGGGGGTATGGGTCATATTGATTCGGATAAGGCCAACCCGGTGTATTTGGTTGGTGCATATTGTAAAACACCGGGTTGGAATTATCCGAATAAGGAGATGGTGTGAAATATGGATTATTATTGAAAGAATTTTTGAAGGCCATATCACACAATCACAAACAAAAACAAACAAACAAACAAACAAACAAAAGAAAGAAAATTCTAACCTAAGTTAGGGTAGACTTAGACCTAGACGACTCCTAACTGATAGACCGTCCACGGGAGGTTTAGTGTAGACTCTAACCACAAGCTAATCAGCCAGGGAAGGGTAAGGTTGGTGGGAGGTTTTCCGTCCGAAGACGTTCCTTAATTAAGTAACCAGCAACCTTCGGGCTTTCGGCCCTCAACCCCTTTCCTAGACACTGATTTTGCAAGAGTTAAATTCCAACACTTTTCCCCCTTAGGATAATCTCCTAATTGAGTCCGAGATGTCCCTAGGGCCAACGTCTATTTTTTATTAAATTAGGCTTGGGTTAGTGAGTGCTTGGGAAAATGGTTTTCGGGCTAAGGAAAGGGTAATGACCTCCCCCACCTTATCTTATTTACCGGTATGCCCTTAGATTTGAATTGTGCAAGTGTACAAGAAATATAGCTAGGATACACTCAAAGCATGAAAATCAAGCAAGGAGTTTGTCCTAGTCTAAATGCAATGCAAACACGTACCTTGCCTCCAGCACTCTTCAACAGTAAAAGTAAAGAATTGAAGAGACACGTGCCTAAAATGCAAGTGTCTAAACAATTTTTAACAATTCAACCAACTTTTTACTGTTTTTTAATTAAGCAGGTATATGGTGAAAAATACAGAAAGTTAAGTATTTCAGAAGCTGTATCTTGCAGAGCTGAAGACCCTGCAGAAAAATTGTTAGAAGTGAACTCCTCTTTGCCGCGTTCCCACGGCAAATTGCCGTGGATCCGCGGCAATTTGGAGGGATCCTGGGCTCTGCTTTCTTGAGCAGAGGCCCAGGTCCACTTATATGTGACTGCAATGAATATTTTCCTGTTTCTTTACCTGTATCCTGCAAACAGAGAAGAAGAATCGTTTAGTACTTCACTTTAAACCAAAAAATACGTTGCTCTCCCCGGCAACGGCGCCATTTTGATTAGATGGAAAAGGTGTACTTATTATGTGTATAAGAATGTATTTGATGTACCCTTTCTTGTCTCCGCTATAGTATAGGACTATACCGAGTCGAATCTCAGGGAGAGCTCGCGATGGAAGCTTTACGTGTGGTAGTGAAGTGAACAAACGAGTATTCTTCTCTTGCTTATAAACTTAGTGAATCAAATGCAAAAGAAACTAAAAGGATGTATGGATATGTTCATGGTGGAAGTGGAAAAGAAATCAAGAAGTGGATGTGGTGTTCACAAGAAAAGGAAAGAAAACTTAAAGAAAGCAATCCATGACTAGCTTACCTTGCTAGCTTGCCAAGACTTACTAGACTCCTTGATAGCGAATGCTTGCCTAATGTTGTCACTCCATTAGCGTAGGATTCGTCTCGCGTGTTGACCTAATTACTTTCTCACTTGCAAGATGGTGGTTTAACCATCGGAGAAGAGAAGATCATACAACTTGCTAGATGAAATTAAGCAATCACCCATGAGTTAGTGAAGAAAGCTAAGCTAGTGGTAAACTAGTACATGGAAGGAAAATTAGCTAAAAGCCATTAAAGAACTAAAACAAAGCTTGAAGTAAATTGCAAGAAGTAAACAAAACAAGTAATAAAGCAAGTAAACTAGAATCAAGCTCAAGTAGAGAAGTAGAGAATGGATCAATCCTTGTATAGCTCCAAGTGTCACTTCTTGATGATACAAGCTCTCTCTCTCTCTCTTACAACTCTCTCTTGCAATGAAATCTAGGGAGGAGAAGATCATAGAGAGAACTAAAAATCCTAAACAAAAACTAACAAAATACAAATCTATTCACTAATCTCCCTCTCTTCTCTGATCAGTCTTTGCTCGCAGGTGAAGGTGGAGTATTTATAGCAGAAATGAGAAGCTTCGAGAGCCTAGGTGGTTGCCACAAAATCCGGGGCTCAACAACCCTAGGATTGCCGCGGATTGCCGCGGGATCGCCGCGCGATCTGGGCCGTTGAGCCCAGATTTTCTGGTGAGGATTCGTTGAGAGTTTTTTAGCCACGTGGACTACTTGGATTCTCCAATTGGCGCGCGGATCTCTCTAGATCTGGATTTGAATTTGGCTTTATCTTAATCATGGATTAATCACTTAATTAGTGTTAATTAAGTGATTATTTGGATATCTCTCCATTAAGTGTGTACCTGCAAATATGTAGAGAAGAGGAGTGAAAATCACATATTTATTTGTAATATGCATGGGAGTTATGATGTAAAATATGCAATATTGGATACTAATCACACCCCTACACTTATTCTTTTGCTCGTCCCGAGCAAAACAAAGAAAAAGAAAATCTATACTACCAGTTTATTACACCACTTTCGCAGGTGACGCGATTGCACTGAGCATGTGCAACAAGCCGTTAAACCTCTAAGTTACCCTAGAGGAGGAGTGTTGTCTCCTGAGGGTTTTCAGCGGATTACACCCACAAAATCCATAACGAAAGAAGACAAATGTTAGTATTTTGAAAACGCATTTTGAATAAGAGACAAGTTTACGAACTATTTTTGCAAAAATATAAGTGATCCTAGGTCATAAGTCCACCTATAATCATTCTTCCTTAAACTTAGTCTCCATGCAAGATCTTGTTTTTAATTAAGGTAAGAATTCAAAATTGGATTGAATATTTTTATCCTTCATAAAACCTAGATAATATGCACACCGTGCTCAGTGAAAATTTCCTGGGATTTCAACTCCAACCATAAAGCCATTTATTTATTTATATATACTTTTTTATGCTTTTTTCTTCCCTTAGTTTAGGCTTTCTAGTCTACCCTTGTAACGAGCCTTTAACCGATGACTCCCAAACCAGACGGTCTTAGGGCATCAGATGAGAAAACATCCCTCGGGTTTAAGGTCTCGAGTAGAAAAGGCCACATAACTAAAGGGGATTATTTTTTATCACCGTTAGGCGTGAATAATCATGCTTCTTGAGGCATAATTATCCAGCTTAATAAGTGAGATCACCGTTAGGCGTGAGTAACCATGCTTCTTGAGGCATAGTTATCCAGCTTAATAAGTGATCTTTTATTTATATATATATATATATATTTTTTTCTTTTTTTTTTATTTTTATATATATGGCATTTTTGGTCTTTGTTTCCATCCCAAGAAATGTGTAAGTGTGAAGTGCATATTATCTAAGGCAAAAAATGTAAGATAAAAATATCTCCTCAATTTTACTTACTTAGCCTATAATTTTCAAACAAGATCTATTACTTCAACTAGGCTTAAGATGTCATAATTAAGGCTTTCTTAATCTCTAAGATACATCTTAATTTTCTTAAAAATAGATCAAAACTTTGTCTCTTATTTCAAAAAGTTTTTATTTTTTTTTTTATTATTATTTATTAAAAGAAGTGTAAAAGAAAGAAAATCTAAAAAACAAACTCTAAGTGTAAAAGAAAGAAAATCTAAAAAACTCTAAGTTAGTAAACCCTGGCTCATGTGATGCTAAGTGCTAGCATCTTAGACCTGCTGAGGTCTGTTTAAAGGCAACCCGGGCTTACTGTCTGCTTCACTGGATCAGTAGAGTCCAAGTTGCTTCCTTGTCCCTCGGAGATGGGTGAAAACTGGTCGTCAGCTTATCTGTCACTTGTCTTTTGTAAATGTCAACAAGTTCAGAACTGGTCGTCAGCTTGTCTATCGATTGTCTTTTGTAAATGTCAACAAGTTTAGACATTGTTCGGACCAATCAGCCTATCTTTCACTTGTCTTTTATAAATGTCAACAAGTTTAGACATTGTTCAGGCTAGTAAGAATCTTGTCTTTTTTAAAGTGTCAACAAGACCCCCTTCAAAGTTTTCGAAAGTCTGCAATGGAATGGCTCAGACTTCGAAATACTTTGAATTGCTTTGATCGGTGGTATGTGAAGTACGAACGTTGCCATGGTGGTTGAGTTCAGCTTTGCTTTCAATCCTGCTTTGGGATAGATTCGCCGAAGAATCGTGTAAATTCGCGACTCTGAGTAGCTTCGCGTCTGGGTAGCTCTGCGTCCGAGCCTCCCGGAATAAGTTCGCTTTGAAATGCTGTTCCTTTCCGAGGCCAACTGCTTTCGGCTAGTTACGAGAAGGATTGCTCCTTTTTCGAGGTTAGAATAACTTCTCTTGCATTAATCGAGGGAGATCATTCCTCCTCTGTGCGTTTTCAAGGGAGAATATTGCCTCCTTGCACGGTTTCGAAGGAAACCATTCCCTTTTTCAAGGCTCAATAAATGCCTTAAATCCGCTCGCGCTTCCATGCTTGAAGAGGCAGCGCTCAGGCCATGAGGCCTATAAATAGGACACTTGAGGTCCTCTGAAGAGAAGCGGTCTACTTTTCTCTTCTCTTCTCTTGGTTGAGAGAGATACTCAGATCTCTGAACTAGTGGGGATGCCCACTCTGGTTATTTACCCGGCCAAGGACCGGTAAGTCTCGGTCATCCAGAGACTTTTACTAATAAACTGATAACCTTTAGGGAGTTTATCTCCCTTAACTTAGCTTTAACAGCTACCTCAGGGATTGATTTCCCTTACGTCTGACTGATTTGTAGAGAAGGGCTTCAGCCCAGCTTCCCAGCGAAGCTTTGACTTGATCGAAGAAAGATCATTGCATGTGTGTTAAGTTCGCCATTTAGGCAAAACTTGGGACTTAGTCTCTCCAAGGTTGAGCCAGTCTTGCCATATCAGTGGGGCTAAGACTGCGTCCCTCTGGATCAGTCTGGCTTAACCATATAGGCGAGGCTAGGACTTGGCTTATGCTGAGCTAGCCCATCATCATTGTGCAAGCGAGGCTATCCTCTGCTTAACTGAAATTAATCCTTAACTGAATCGGATATAAATTGCTTCGCCCCAAAGAATTTGACTTAGCATTTTACTTTTGCAACTCTTCTTTTAACCTGTTGCTAACTTGTTTCAGTTCGCATTGCAGTGAGCCATGTTTGCCAATCTTTTGACTTGATGAAAGAGGTTAAGAAGTTGCCTCTTGCTTTTTCAGTTGAAACTTTAATCCTAAGCAGGAGGAACAAACTGGGGCAACTGATGTGTGTTCCCAGAAGAGGTTGGCAGTCGCTTATCCGAGATGATCCACTTCGAGGCGAGGCTGGTAGTCGCTTATCCGAGATGATCCACTTCGGGACAGCGGACATCACCTGTAAGGTCTCGGATCCTCCATTGCCAATTTTCATCAAGGAAGATCCAACTTCTTGATGGCAAAACCTGCCATTATGTGAAAGATCACGGCCTTGTCCTGGTGGCACCATCTGTCCTGGTGGCACTATCTGTCCTGGTGGTACCATCTACCATTATGTGAAGGATTACGGCCTTGTGCAGGAGGAAGGCCTTTCGTGTCCAGTTAGTTTGGCTTGGAAGTAGATAGGATCACTTGTATGCCTTTTGAGCAAATGACTCTATTGTATGAAACACAACCTTGATGTAGTAGCATCAATGTACCTTTCCTTTTAAATCAATAAAGATTTATTTTCTGCTTATCTGATTTCGCTATGCCTTCTTTTTGATTTGAGAATGCTTGAATTGGTCCGGCGGAGCTAGACTTCACGCAAAGTTAAAGACAGGATCCTTTTTGAATCAGGAATGAGCTTCCAGCAAAGCTAATATGAGTTTCCCGCGAAGTTCGGGCTGTGCCTTTAGCGAGGCTAAGGCAATCCTTTCGGCGAAGTTATTGATGCATCGTGCGAAGTCCGCATTTGACTCGTGGCGAAGTTAGCCCTTAGTGGGGCTGAATCGGCGCTTCTCGGGAAGGCGCTTTAGGCGCCATTTCAAATCAATTTGAAACGACAACTTTTACTGTTTTCGAGGCGTTGTTTCAGGCGATCATTAGCCTATAAAAGCCTCATCGGGCTGAGAGAGAAGGCATCACTTCTCTTTGAAATTTACAGAGCACTTGACTTTTTTCTTCTTCTTCTTCTTCAAGAACTTGCATTGTTCTTCAATGGATCCCAAGAGACGAGCGGGAAAAGAAGTGGCAACTTCTACAGTGGAGGGTCCTTCTCCTCCTCCGGTCATCGAACGACCAATCGCCGGTAGGGATCTTTCCCTTTCGATTAGAGACTGCCGTCTCTCTCTTAAAGCTAGTTTCTGGCTATCTTTGGATGAACCCAAAAATGATCAATTATGATCTATTATTCTTAGGGAATTTAATTCCCTGAATTTCCCTTACTTTCTTGATCGGGAATCCAAGAACTGAAGAGTCCTTCTTCAAGCTTCCAGGCGAAGCTATCCCTTAAGCGGTTTACATCCTGTTGAATAACAGGATGCGAGGCTGTCCTTTAAAATTTGACAGAAAAGGACCTTAATGCCCTTAAAATGATCTTTAGACCATAATATCCTTCTGATGAAGTTAGCCCTTGGGGCTGTGTCGCATTCTGTTATGCTAAGCTTCCAGAGCGAAGCTAACACTTAAATATTTTCCTGTATCCTGCCTTCGTGTGAAGTGCAGAGTTACACTGTAGCTACAGAGTTAAGCTTCGGGGTAGTCCTCGTCGGACTGAAAGGTGAGACCTGGCTATCTGCCGGTTCAGAGGTCACAATGACATAATCGATTGAGACTCCACCAAGCAAGGTTAGTCCTTAACGGATTGAAAGGGTGATACTTGTCTTTTGTAAATGTCAATAAGTATCGAGACCTGTCTTTTGTAAATGTCAACAGGCTCAAAATTGAGACTTGGCTATCTGCCGGTTCAGAGGTCGCAAACACATAACCAGTTGAGACGCCACCAAGCTCAAGGTAGTCCTTGTCGGACTCAAAGGGTGATACTTGTCTTTTGAAAATGTCAACAAGTATCGAGACCTGTCTTTTGTAAATGTCAACAGGCTCAAAATTGAGACTTGGCTATCTGCCAGTTCAGAGGTCGCAGTGACATAACCTGTTGAGACGCAACCAAGCTCAAGGTAGTCCTTATCGGACTGAAAGGGTGATACTTGTCTTTTGTAAATGTCAACAAGTATCGAGACCTGTCTTTTGTAAATGTCAACAGGCTCAAAATTGAAACTTGGCTATCTACCGGTTCAGAGGTCGCAATGACATAACCGGTTGAGAAGCCACCAAGCTCAACGTAGTCCTTGACGGACTGAAAGGGTGATACTTATTTTTTGTAAATGTCAACAAGTATCGAGACCTGTCTTTTGTAAATGTCAACAGGCTCAAAATTGAGACTTGGCTATCTGCCAGTTCAGAGGTCGCAATGACATAACCGGTTGAGAAGCCACCAAGCTCAAAGTTAGTCCTTGACGGACTGAAAGGGTGATACTTGTCTTTTGTAAATGTCAACAAGTATCGAAACCTGTCTTTTGTAAATGTCAACAGGCTCAAAATTGAGACTTGGCTATCTGCCGGTTCAGAGGTCGCAATGACATAACCGGTTGAGAAGCCACCAAGCTCAAAGTTAGTCCTTGACGGACTGAAAGGGTGATACTTGTCTTTTGTAAATGTCAACAAGTATCGAGACCTGTCTTTTGTAAATGTCAACAGGCTCAAAATTGAGACTTGGCTATCTGCCGGTTCAGAGGTTGTAATGACATAACCGGTTGAGACGCCACCAAGCTCAAGGTAGTCCTTGTCGGACTGAAAGGGTGAGACTTGTCTTTTGTAAATGTCAACAAGTATCGAGACCTGTCTTTTGTAAATGTCAACAGGCTCAAAATTGAGACTTGGCTATCTGCCGGTTCAGAGGTCACAATGACATAACCGGTTGAGACGCCATTCAGAGGTCGCAATGATATAACCGGTTGAGACGCCACCAAGCTCAAGGTAGTTCTTGTCGGACTGAAAGGGTGATACTTGTCTTTTGTAAATGTCAACAAGTATCGAGACCTGTCTTTTGTAAATGTCAACAGGCTCAAAATTGAGACTTGGCTATCTGCCGGTTCAGAGGTCGCAATGACATAACCGGTTGAGAAGCCACCAAGCTCAAAGTTAATCCTTGACGGACTGAAAGGGTGATACTTGTCTTTTGTAAATGTCAACAAGTATCGAGACCTGTCTTTTGTAAATGTCAACAGGCTCAAAATTGAGACTTGGCTATCTGCCGGTTCAGAGGTCGCAATGACATAACTGGTTGAGACGCCACCAAGCTCAAGATAGTCCTTGTCGGACTGAAAGGGTGATACTTGTCTTTTGTAAATGTCAACAAGTATCGAGACCTGTCTTTTGTAAATGTCAACAGGCTCAAAATTGAGACTTTGCTATCTGCCAGTTCAGAGGTCGCAATGACATAACCGGTTGAGACGCCACCAAGCTCAAGGTAGTCCTTGTCGGACTCAAAGGGTGATACTTGTCTTTTGTAAATGTCAACAAGTATCGAGACCTGTCTTTTGTAAATGTCAACATGCTCAAAATTGAGACTTGGCTATCTGCTGGTTCAGAGGTCGCAATGACATAACCGATTGAGACGCCACCAAGCTCAAGGTAGTCCTTGTCGGACTGAAAGGGTGATACTTGTCTTTTGTAAATGTCAACAAGTATCGAGACCTGTCTTTTGTAAATGTCAACAGGCTCAAAATTGAGACTTGGCTATCTGCCGGTTCAGAGGTCGCAATGACATAACCGGTTGAGACACCACCAAGCTCAAGGTTATCACTGTTATAGGTTTAATGTTAACGTAACAGCGAAATGGATGGAAAGATCTTTGTATGTGGTCTTACCATTCCATGGATGAGAATTGGTAAGTGATTTTGGAGAGGGAATCAAATGGGAACAGGTCCTTTAGGATTTTTAGCAAATCCTCAGCTGTCAACGGGTTTGTATCCCTTTACCAACTACCATTTGAGTCGGGCTAGCCATGCTATTCCCCTCAGCATGATGAGTTGCTGAGGAATCATGTTGGGCTTAAGGGCCAACATTTTCCTCTATTCTTAATCGTTAAGGATGTTGGATCATCTAGTTAGCGTATGTATAACTTTGATTCTCCTTGGAGATAAACAACGTATGACCAGGTTCCTACTGGTTTATGGTTGCGCGATCTCTTTTGGGGGAAGAGAGAGGCTCTCTTTGCATGTACCTTGGATATGAAGGTCTTGATCAGAGGTGTGGTGTTAACTTGATCATTAAAAGGATCCTTAATCATGGATAATACTTCTTTAAGAACTTGCCATTGATTGGCATCATGAGTAAATCGCCATCTGAAGTCATAAGGCGATATGCTCCGTTTGAATAGACTGTTTCTATTACAAATGGTCCTTCCCATTTAGGCTGAAACTTGCCTTTGGTCTTGTGCGTCATAATCATCGGTCGTCTGACGGCTAAAACCAAATCTCCCTTCTAGAAGATTCTCTGTTTGACCTTCTTATTGAAGGCTTTTGAGATTCGAGCTTGATACAACTAGATGTGCTGCTGAGCTTGTAGTCGCTTCTCATCTAGGGCTTCGAGCTCTTGAAGGCGCAACCGATCATTGTCCTCTGATGTGATTTTAGTGGTCAGAGCCACTCGTAATGACGGCATCTGGATTTCCAATAGAATGACTGCTTCACACCGTACACCAGGGGAAAAGGCGTATTGTCTGTAGGGGTCCGAACCGTGGTTCGGTAGGCCCAAAGACATTCACCAAGCTTTTCATCCCAATCTCGCTTATTCGAGGAGACGAACTTTTTGAGTACTTGATGATCGTCTTGTTGGATGCTTCCGCCAAGCCATTAGCGGCGGGATTATAGGCAGTTGAAGCCACATTCTGAATTTGGTATTTGTCGCAGAACCGATAGAATACCTGGCTTAAGAATTGAGGACCATTATCATGGATGATCCGCCTAGGGATACCAAATGATGGATGACATGGTGTTTGATGAAATTAACCACATTAAAGGTTTTGACTTCAACCAGTGGTATAGCTTCTGCCCACTTTGAGAAGTAATCGGTCATTACCAAGATAAACCGGTGACCTCTTATCGAAGAGGGGCTGATTGGCCCTACGATATTGATTCCCCATGCTTCAAATGGCCATGAAGCAACAGTTAGGTGGAGCAACTCTGGGGGCTGGTGTATGAAATCCGCATGAATTTGGCATGCTTTACACCTTCGTGCATATTGGATGGCATCGGCTATCATGGTTGGCCAATAATATCTAAGCCTATGCAATCTATCTTTGAGCTTTGGACCTGGCTGATGAGCTCCGCAAATGCCGTCATGTGCTTCTTTAAGCACTTCCTGTGCCTCTGAATTAGAAAGGCAACGGAGGAGGACACCATCATATGAACGACAATAAAGTGTCTTCAGAGTTGGATCATAGTGAAAGCGGAGAGACCTTCGTTTGATAGATGCTGCTTCTTTAGGTTCGTCTGGCAGCAGACCATGTAGGGCTGGCAGCAGACCATGTAGGGCATAGTCGATGAGAGAAAATCGCCAATCTCTCAGCTCAAGAGCCGTGGAGACATTATAGACTTCTCGGGTTCTTAACAAATGCTTAGAGTATAGAAGGTGTCGAGTTGCCACTGTGAGGTGATACTCAGTATCGGCTGGCAGGGCTAGTGTTGTTACTAATGCAGCAAGAGCGTCCGCCTTGGTGTTTTGAGATCGAGACACGTGCCCGATGTAGAAGCCTGCAAACAGATTAGCCAATTCGATGATCGTGTGGTAATAAGGCACCAAATCCTTATGGCGAACTTCATATTCGCCTTTAACCTGATTGATAATTAGTTTTGAATCACCGTAGGCTTCGAGGTAGCGTACCCCCATTCCATGGGCGAGCTGAAGGCTAATAAGTAGAGCACTATATTCCGCTACATTGTTGGAGCATGATTCTGTCAGAGAAAATGCTCTAGGAAGGACGTGATTTTGTGGAGAGAAAACACAACCCCCACGCCAGCGATGATCCTGCCCTTAGGACCTATTCGTGATGCTCCATCAAAGAACATCTGTCACACTTCCTCTTCTGAGGTTGTATTAGACTCGAAGACTTCGTCCGGAATATCTTCGTGAAGTTTTGAGTTTTCTGTGACTAGACGAGCAGCCAAGAACTCTGTAAGGGCCTGGCCTTTAACCGCCTTCTGAGGGATAAAGATCATGTCGTATTGAGACAAAAGGAATGCCCATTTAGCTAATCTTGAATTCAATGATCCTGGTTTCGTCATGAGAAGACGCAAAGGATTCACTCTGGAGATGACATGTATGGTTTGGCCGACCAAATAATGTCGTGCCTTCTGAACGGCAAAGACAAGAGCTAAACACTCCTTCTCGATAGGGTTATAGCGAGATTCCACCCCTATCGGAGTCGCTGAGAGAGATTACCATCATCCGGCAGGATGGAGATGACACTGCAAGATTTGCCCTTCGACTTGGACTTCTTTGAATCCCATTGTTCGTCTTGGACAATGTCTGGGTGTATCCACATGACTTCCCCTATCTCTAATGTCAAGGGAACAAGACCTCTATTATCCTGAGTTTTAGCCGCAGGATGTTTGACTTCCAGTCGTGGCACAGGGGCTGGATAGGTTCCGTCAGGAACTGTGACCTTTGGGGTTTTGCCGAACTCGAGGGTCACCATATTGGCAGTGACTTTCTTCTGCTCTGCCTTCAGTGTCAGGACCCCTGCGTCGATCAAGGCTTGAATTCTATCCTTGAGGACATAGCACTTGTCGGTAGGATGGTGAATCATCCTGTGGTAGAGACAGTATTTGGGATCATTCGTGCGTCCTATTTCATTGGGACGTCGAGCCTCTAGTAGCTTCATTTTATTCCCTTTGTGGAGTAAATGGAATATTGTGATCACCTGATCGTCTCTGAAGGAGTACTGTTTCGGAGGAAACCTAGACTCCTGATTATTGAAGCCGCTCTTCTTGGCCTTCGACTGAGTATCCCCTGACAATTCAACGGACATAGTCTCCTTTCCTTTGGCTTGGGATGATTGCGCCATGTCGCTACGTCCTTTGTTGTTCATACCCCATTTGGCTTTAGAGGTGGATGGTTTGAACTTTTTAGCTGACTTTTCGGCTATCTCAGCTTGTTCGACCAGTTCTTTCCAGGTATGGGCTTTGACAGCCCCCATGCGAACCTCTACTTGGTCTAAGAAGTTGTGCCTGCACGTCTGTAAGAGCATGGGTAATGGCATTCCTGCTGGGCACATCAAAGACAAGTTTCTGAATCGCTCAATGTAGTCACGGACAGATTCGCCCTTCTTCTGCACGGTGGAGAGGAGCTTGTCCATGGTTACCTCGGTATCGTCCTCATTAAAACGAGAAAGGAATCGGGTTTCCAGGTCAATCCAAGAATTGACAGAGCCCGGAGGGAGACTTCGGAACCAATCAAATGCCACCCCTTTTAAGGTGCCAATAAACAGCCTAGCCATGATAGCATCATTGTCTATAACATTACCGGTCTGAGACCAGAAATAGTAGATGTGCTGGTTTGGCGAGCTCTTTCCATCATAGGTATGCAATGTTGGTGGTTTGAACTTCGGTGGGTATGGCACTGAGTCTCACTCCAACGGGTAAGGACGGACTGTCCCTACTTTCTTTAACTTATCCCTCTGAGTTAGGGATGCGATTTGAGCTTGAAGGCCCTTAAGGACTTCAGCGTCTAAAGAAGAACCCTCCTTGGACTTTTCCGTCTCGGCTGGTCATTGCTAAGATGTTCTTCCTCATCATGGTTACTCCCGGTATCATTGTTATTCCGGTTATTAAGGAGTTGAGTGAGCATCTGTTAAATGTTGTCCAGAGCTTCTTGCTGAGTCTTGGAAGTTTGCTCCTGAGCTTCCAAACGTCGACGAAGGTCGTCATTACCATTATCAGCCATGTTTACTGATGCTCTGTCTGTTCGCACTGAGCTGACTGTCGCCGAAGAAGCATACCCGCTATCTTCATCTTCTTCATCAGGCCACTAGACTGATCATCTATTTGGTTCCGGCGAGGCTATTACCGTTGAGGAAGAAGGCTGTTCATAACTGTAGGGTATCGCCACCCTAGATCTGGTGTTTTCGGAAAACACCCTCTTCATGCACCAAGACTTTGCCTAAGCCTAGGCTGTAATCTGGATCTGGGGAGCTGTAGGGAGTGTTGTCAGACGCTTGTCTACCCCCTGCGCAGCTCTTGTCCTCTCCCGGTCATGTTGACGGATGCAGAGGGTAGGTCTCGCGAGACGCTCCTCTTATGATGTTTTACTGGGGCTTGTACCGACAGCCGATCAAAAACTGATCGTCGGCCTGGAGAAGTGGCGAGGCTTGGTCCTAGCCGGCAATGGACTGAGTGGACGGTCACCAGCTGACATCCTACTTGTTGACAACAGGGGGGAGTAGTTTGAAAAGGTTCTGACTTTCATTTGTTTTGTCAAGAATTCTCACAAGTCAGACCTAGTTGGGCCTAAACAATCCAGCGCAGAGGCTCTTTTGGATCGTGCGTAGGACGATGTCCTACTCCTTTTATCCCCGCAGAGGGGATTAGCACTGAATAGTGCTTCAGCTCTAGCTTCGCGGCTAAGAACCTCGAGGGTGTCCTTGGGCGCTGAAGCTGCATAAGCAACGTTGTTAACACTTAGGGAACTTCCCTTAACTCCGCCACAAAGCGCGAACTTAGCGCTTGACGAACGGGAGAGCGGAGCACGCTGTGGTGCTTTATCCGCTATGCTGCTGCGAAGGCGATTAGCCTTAGATAGTGCCTTGGTTTTAGCTTCGCGGCTATGAACCTCGCGCGTAGGCTGTGGTACAGTAGCTTCGCTCATAAGAACGAGGCTGGCGCGAGTTGTTGCTCTTGAGTTGGGCGAAGGTATGGTTGTCGCTGTAACTTCGTGGCTAGCAACCTTGTTGGAGCAGGCAGGCATCTTGCCTTTTTCTTCGCGAGAGAGATGCGGTTCTGGCGTAGCTACGCCTGAGGCTTTACTCAGAGCCTTCTGTTTTGGCCTCCACATCTGCTTTAACAAGGGAGACTTAGGTTCGCAAGGAACCTGACTAGCCACACGCGAGGCTGAGGGGTGTTGGCAGAATTATGCCTCTGGTTTTTGTTCTGAAACCTTGGTCATGAAGACCTTTCTATGCTTCCGTGCATGAAGCATTAGACCACCCCCAAAAAAGACTTCTTCAAATTTTCCTTGGTCGAAGTGAACGACCAGGTTCTCAAAAGTGAAGGACTTGGACTGCGGGCGTGCTTCCTTGTTGCGCCACAGGACCGCAGTAGGCTCGCAGAGAGCCTTATCTGTCTTCGCAGAAAGTTGTATTGAAGATTTAGCCAGAGAGGCTCTGGCTACACCGGCTTTCCCGAATTCAGAGATAGACCCGAAGGTCTGTTCGTCACATTGCGACACTTGATTCTCAGCAGTGGAGAATTCAATCCCCAGCGGAGTCGCCATCTTGTTTTCCATTGATTTTGCAAAGGGAAGAACTTACAAAAAGGAAGTGTCGAGGAGCTAAATTACAAGTATTCTAAAAAGATTACAAGTAGATCTCCTCTGAGATTCTGGAGAAGTGTGCCGATAGGAGTCTGGTAGCGCGCGACCACTTTGTCCCTTTGACGATGCGAGCGATGAGATTCCCTTCTCGCCTGGTTCGGGGAATCGGAGAACAGAAGGTTGGTAGAACCCTCTTGTTACTTCTCAAACCGCCTTCACTTAGGAATTCCTTCTCGCCTGGTTCCGGAGATTCCTTAAGAAGAAGGGAGGTATTAGGGTATCAGCACCCTGATTAGAGAAGAAGCTCTCTAAAAGTCTCTGAATTCAAGAGAATAGATCTCTGTTTGTACGCGCGGTGCGTCCTCTCGAGAAGTCGTGAAGAAGTCCTTGCGTGTGTGGAGCTCTTCGTGCGCTGGGGTTCCGTCCCGTCTCTCCTTGTGCCCCTGGTGGGCTATTTATAGGGAGAACAAGGGTATAATTGTCCCTTGAAAATATAGAAACAGATTGAATCAAATCTGTTTAAATCTGGAAAGTAGCCTTGCTGCGAGGCTAGGATCAGCTTCTGTGAAGCTAGAAGTAGCAGGTCGGTTGATCCTCTTGATCTGTTTTGATACTTTCCATATCGTTGGAGGATTTTCCATGATCCTCTTACTCATTTTAGAAGAGTCAAGAGATTACGGTAATCAACTGCCAAATTTGATCTCAGATCTGATCTTGATTAGATTTGATCTTGATTCAATCAGATTTGATCTCATCCTGAGATTTAAATGGTGAATAGGTTGACCATAGCAGACCTACAGCGACGCTGCCCGCATTGATCTTACAGCGGTGCTGGATGGCGCATGTGGCGAAGTCAGAAGACAGCTCTTCAGTGGAGCTAGATGTCGTCTGTGGCGAAGTCAGAAGACAGCTCTTCAGCGGAGCTAGATGTCGTCTGTGGCAAAGTTACCGGACATCCTTCTGCGTGGTTGCGTGTGGCTTCAAGCGAAGTTAACTCTCTGCGGAGTTAGCTGAGCCCTTCCGGCGAAGCTATGAGTTAGCTTCCTGACGGAGCTGTGAATGGCTTCAAGGCGAAGTTAGGTGATCTTAGCCTCTCAAGCGAGGCTATCCCTTTGGGCTCATGCGATGCTAAGCGCTAGCATCTTAAACTGCTGAGGTCTGTTTAGAGGCAATCCGGGCTTACTGTCTGCTTCACTGGATCAGTAGAGTCCAAGTTGCTTCCTTGTCCCTCGGAGACGGGTAAAAACTGGTCGTCAGCTTATCTGTCACTTGTCTTTTGTAAATGTCAACAAGTACAGAACTGGTCGTCAGCTTGTCTATCGCTTGTCTTTTGTAAATGTCAACAAGTTTAGCATTGTTCGGACCAATCAGCCTATCTTTCACTTTTCTTTTGTAAATGTCAACAAGTTTAGACATTGTTCAGGCCAGTAAGAATCTTGTCTTTTTTAAAGTGTCAACACTCGAACCTCAAAACAAATCTTGGTGTTTGCGTTTGATCCATTGACTCTTACTCTCTCTCTATTACTTTGTGCCTTGCATCATTCATATAGTCATATCACTCTTATATGCTTGGTTGTGTTTGTTTGTGTGTCTCACTTGTGTTTAACCACAAGAGCTTCTATAGCACCACAACTCTTATTCAGAGGAATCAAGAGGAGTTAGTCCAGAGCCCTTCAACGGGAATTCGGCTACACTCGTTGTTATACTAAGTGTGTTGCAATTTAGTTTTTAAATTCCGCATTATTGTTCATTAGATTAGTCGTACACCTATTCACCCCCCTAGGTGTACGTTCAATTGGTATCAGAGCCTACGCTCCTGATATTAGGTTTAACCACCTAGGAGTGTGATCTTAGTTTTGCTAATCTATCATTTGTATTTGCATTTGCACACATATAGTTTGCACTCATGGATAGCCCTCCCATGTTTGATATCTCTAGACTTGATATATGGAAGGTTATGATGAGTTGTCATTTAAAAGCCCTAGGTTACAAAGTTTACCTTGCCATTACCAAGAAATCCTACCTTAGTGATAGCAAGCATATAGAGGCTAATGCACAAGAACTTAATGCACTTAGAGCATCCCTTGATAAAAAATATTTACATGTATTTTCTCACTATGACTCCGCTTTTGCATTATGGAACTTTTTGACATCTCCTGAGCTACCAACACTTATCAATAAAAGGAGGAAATCTAGTCGAGACGAGTCCGACGAACATTGCTCATGGTCCAAGGGAATGACTCCCTTGAGGTACAATCGAAAACTCAACTAGATGCTAGCACTAGTTCATATTGCAATAAGTGTATGGATGCACAAGCCTTGAATGATGAACTTGCCAAAAATTGTGAAAATTTGATTTCAAAATATAAACTTTTAAAAAAGGATAATTTTGGTTTAAAAGAAGAAAATAAAAATTTATCTTCTAGACTAGAGATTGCTTTACAAGAGAAAGTTAAGATTTCAAATGAGTGTGACTCTTTGAAAACCCAACTTGAACTTGTTTTAAATGAAAACAAGATTTTGAAAAATAAAAATGATTGCAATGAAGTTTTGAAGAAAAATGAGTCTTTAACTTCAAAACTTGATTTTGTTGTAAAAGAGAATGATTCCTTGAAAATAAAAATTGCTTCTATTTCAAAGGAATTGAAAATTGTTTTAAATAAAAATGTTTCTTTGAAAAATGATTTAGACTCTCATGTTTGCCATGCTAGTGTAGCTTCACATTCTACCTCACCTATTGCATGCACCTCTTCTTCCATGATTGAAAATGATATTTGTATACTTAAGAAGGGTGTGGATTGTTTGGGCTCCACTTTGAGCCATTGTGCTATGAACCACTCACGTTTGGAATCTTTATTTCGAAAGAAACAAGTTCCTCCTATGCATGCACACCATACACGGCATACACATGCTCCTCACGTTCACACTCATCACACTATGTATGTTCATGTGTACACATGTACACATTGTGGACGTAAGGGCCACCTTGTTAAATTTTGCTATGATAAGATACATGATGTAAATTTAATAACTAAAGTTGTTTGGGTTAGGAAAGGTGCTAACCCCCATGGATCCAAAAGAGTGTGGGTACCAAAGACCACACCCTATTATATTTGATGTAGGTGTGAGCTCACGCATGACGTGAGATTGATGGTACCCTGAGGTAGATGCGTTCCGAGCTAAAAGAGGACTATTTGGATGCATCACTTTCAAGGGGAGTTTGGTAGGAGGACCACCTTGTTTTGGAGACATAGAGAGTTGCCCTCATGGTTTTGGTAACGATCTCTAACTCCTCATATGTTTACATGCTTTTTATATTGTTGATTTCTAGCATGTCATATTTTAATGTTCATTATGCCATATGACATGTTTATTAGCCCTATGATATACATGATTAGTATTTGAGACACCCATGTTTAATATGAATTTATACCTTTGTGTTTACACATTTGTTTTAACTAATGTGTATGTCCTAGATCTATGCATGTGCATGTACATAATGATCATATGTATGTTTATGAGTTTTGTTTTGATTTCTATGCTTCATGTTTTGATTACTCGTTTAGATGTTTGTTTTCATTAAAACTTAGGTATATACTTGTACAACTAGTGAGCCACAAATAGACCATTATATGTTTATGCTTGAATGCTTATTTGTACCCATTAGATGTACTAGTATAGTCTAGTTTTGATGATTCATACATTTTGACTTGTATTTCCATTTTTTACATGTTTTTCATAGTTATGTTTAACTTCATGTATATGTCTATTTTGTCTAAACTATTAGTTATACATATACATCCTTGAGCCACTTGCCTTCATACATATACTTTTGTGGACTCGTTATATTTGGATATGTATGTATTCCTTAGTTTGTACAAGACATACATATACCTTGAAGATTAATTGTTTTGATGATTTTCATATTTTTTAAGGAATTTCGTATTCGAGCTTATTTGTCTATTTTCATAACTTTGTATTTCACATTATACTTATACACTCTCATCATTTTTGTTTACTCATGATTTGTTTTCATGAGACTATATATGCTATATAGATTTTGAGTGTTTGGTGATCATGTGATCTACATGTTTTTCATGAGATATATTTTATTTTATTCCTTACTTGAAGGATTTCGTACTAGTTTATAAATTTTTCATATAACTAGTTCGTATTCTTCATTTGGTAGAGTTTTTAATTATGTTAAACTATTTTTAAACTTATTTTTGAAAACCCTACCCGTCCAAGGGCGGTTGGTTGGGCGACCATGTATGCTTATTATTGAAAATCCATTTAAACATGTGCATGAAATGGGTGGTAGGAAGTATGAGTTATACACTTGATCCTATTATGTTTTCAATTGGTATCATTAGTTTTGTTTACCTTTGGTATACTACTCCCACACTTTATGATGAAAAATGATTGAAAAATTAATATTGTTTTTAATTTGGTATCATACATTCCTAATGGAAAATATCTTCAATAGGCTTATGTTTTTCAAATTGGTATCAAAAGTGTAAAATTTTTCTATTGATACTAATTTTTACAATTGGTATCAAGATTATCTATATGTTTACATCTTTCAATTGATATCAAAATTTGATTGTTTCTTCAAAAATGTTTTATGTACCTTCAATTGGTATTTTCAATTGGTTTCTTAAAGATTGGATTTCAATGCCTTATTTACTTTCAATTGGTATTTCTCAAAATTTTTGTTGGTTTACCTATTGTTCACTTACAATTGGTATCACGATGAACTACATTGATATATTTTTTAATTTGTATCATGTTTGTTTTGATTTCACCCCTCGAAGTATTTTTGTTTCGGACAAAAAGGGAAGAACATGTTTTATTATTTTCTTTCACCCCTTTGTTGATCTTGACAAAAAGGGGGAGAAGTATTTGAGTTATATGCATGTTTTTATATTGGTAATATTGGTATCAAGAGAGTTTGTTTTTATGTTTTGTTGATATTGGTATCAAAAACATGGTTTGATGTTTTGTTTTGAAAGAACATGTTTATGAAAAGAAGAAATAATTTATTTGGTATAGAGAGCATGTTTTTTTATTTGATATCAAGAGCATGTTCATTTCATTGTTTTATGCATGTTTATGAATATTCATGTTTAATATTCATTGCTTATCTTATCGTTTATTGCTATGCATGAGTTAAGGGGGAGCTTCTTTGAAGCTTAACTTTAATCCATGCATATATAACTCCATGAGTTTTGTCATCATCAAAAAGGGGGAGATTTGGCCCAGAGGCCTTCCACTCTAGTTTTGATGATGATTAACTTATGTAGTTATAGTTTACTAATAATCTTGTGATGTTTAGTTTCAGATACTTAACCAAGATATTAGTAGGTGATTAGCTTCAACAAAGGTGTTTTGGAGCTTTCACATGGTGATTCAAGAGCCCGAGCGTCAAAGTTCATATCTAGCACTCGTTGGAGTCAAGCTCGGTGGATCACGGTTTGGATCGAGTCGACTCGGAGATGGCGCTCTACAAGAAGACCTCGGTACATAGCTTAGTTTATGTTTAAGATCCATTGTTAAAGATTAGATAGTGTGATATGCTCAAGTTCACAACACACACACGTTTCATGTTTATTAGTTTTCGATTTTTGGTTTAACCGATCTTGGTTTTCATGAATAGATAAAATCAATAAGTTTACATGGTTTAATGTATATTAGATTTGTTCTATATACATGTATGCTTCAACTATTTAAACAAACTTAGTTTGATAGTCTATTTCATGAGTTTGGAGTTTTGGTATTTTAACAAAACTTATTTTTGTTTTTTTAAGTCAAAAACATTGATATATATATATCTTTCATGTATATTGGATTATATCCATATACAACATGTTTCAAGTTGTTTAAATATCACGTTTTTGTATTTGGATGAGTTTTGGACAAAACAATTTTCCATTTCAAAAATCTTAGTTTTGGAAAATACGGAATTTGGTTTTCGGCAAAATTTTCATAACACAAAAATAGTTCAAAATGTTTGTAACATGGTTTAATTTTTTACTCAAATATGTTTGTATATCAAAGATAATACAAGAACTTATTTTTGTGAATTTTTAGAGATTTTACGGGATTTATTTGGTAAATAAAAACTCAGTTTTCAAGTTCTGAAATCTAGTTCTGCCAGGCTCTGGCGGTCGACCGGACCAGTCGACCGGACCCAGAGTCGGTCGATCGGACCGGTCGACCGACGTGCACAAGGACGTACACGCAGCCAGCCCCTTGGGCCGTCGACCGACTGAAGTCAGCCCACTCTCGGGTTGACCCGGTCGACCAGGCGTCGACCGGCCAGAGAGCCGTTGCTCTCTGGTTCTGGGCAAGGTCGACCGGCGGTCGACCGGCAGGCTCAACGGTCAGAAATTTGACCGTTGGCCGGTCGACCGCCGGTCGACCGGAAGGTCAAAACAGACCTTTCTGCCAGCCAATGGGAAGATTTGGTTGGGGGCCTTTATATACCCTATCTCTTGGCTGTTTTGGCTAAGATTTTTAGAGAGAAAATTTTCATACTCTTTAAGTGTTTTCAGCAAAAAATTTTGGGTTCAAAATTCTTAATCTCTATTTGTTTTTAAAATGTTTGAAAATTCAAAGAAAATAGTCTTTTGGGAATTGTTTTTGGTCTAAAAATTCTATATCTATTTGGAGTTTTTCCCAAGTGATTTTCTTTGTTCAAAACACTTTCTTTTCTCACACTTGAGCTTATCTATCTATCATATCTATTAGGATCATTGTTTTGTGAGAAAGAGATAGTTTGTGGTTGTGAAAACCACCAAGTTGTAAACCCTCCTAATTTGTGATATCCCTCTTGTGTAGAGGTTGATTATTGGAGTGGTGGCTTTGTGCCCTATCCCCTAGTGAGAGGTTGATTGGTTGTTTGGCTTTGTGCCCATCCCTCAAGTGCGAGGTGATTGATTCGTATGGCTTTGTGCCTAGCCTCTAAGTGTAGAGGTTGTGTTTGTCATTGAGAGAGGAGTTGTGTACTCCCGATTGTATTGCCCCAAATTCTCAATGGAGGTTCCCTGTGTGGACAAGTTAGTGGAAATCCTTCTGTGTGAAGGCGGGAACGTAGAGCTGGGTGCTCGAACCTCGAAACAAATCTTGGTGTTTGCGTTTGATCCATTGACTCTTACTCTCTCTATTACTTTGTGCCTTGCATCATTCATATAGTCATATCACTCTTATATGCTTGGTTGTGTTTGTTTGTGTGCCTCACTTGTGTTTAACCACGAGAGCTTCATATAGCACCTCAACTCTTATTCAGAGGAATCAAGAGGAGTTAGTCCAGAGCCCTTCAACGGGAATTCGGCTGCACTCGTTGGTTACACTAAGTGTGTTACAATTTAGTTTTTAAATTCCGCTTTATTGTTCATTAGATTAGCCGTACACCTATTCACCCCCCTCTAGGTGTACCTTCAAACCGGGCAGTACAACTCAAAGATGGCATAGAAGTTCGCTACACTCATCTGAATGCCGTAACAGGTCGCCCTGACAGCCTCGTAGAGTCCCAGCCTCTCCAGATCCTCTTCAAAATGGACAAGTACATATAAAGTCAAGTCCCTCCACCATGCTTTGGGAGGATGAATCCACCCAGGGGTCCTGAAATCAGTGGCCGGATAATTACCATGAGCCTTAAAGAACTGATTTCCAAAAGTCTGAGCCGCCACGGGATTTTCTCCCACTGGGATGTCCGGAAGTACGTTCCCAGGGTGGAGACCCAATATGCAGTGAGGAGGACCCGCCCTTGTATAACCAGGAGACGGAGCTATCAACTTCCCCACGTGAACGGAATCGGTAGTCCGCGTCACTTGCCACTGCATCTTTCGAGCCCTCATCACACATTGAAAGAAGGACAAGGGAAAGTGGCGATTGCTTGGTGGGAGATAATACTTCTCGCCATCTAGTTTGAAAATCCACTGCCCCTCTCCGGCTAGCAGCTGGTGATCATTGTCTGGATCTGCATCTCCAAACATGAAGCCGGCTTTCGATAAATTCTTCGATCGGAATCTTCAAGGGGAGCAGTAGTTAAGATGCTCCTCATGGTGCGCTGATCCCCAGCATGAATAAGTGCATCCCGACCAGGAGCGCTCCGCTCGCTGAATAGTGAAGCCTGTCCTTGGAACTGCAGGCTAACATTGTCGTCCAGTCCTCTAGCCATTCCAAAAAGACTGTTCAGAGGACGGGAGTATAGTGCACTGCAGAGACAAGACGAAACTAAGTCAGTTCAGTTGGCAAGAGAAAGTCAAATCCAGAAAAATTTTGAGGCATAGTTTCGCCCCCTCAAGCGAGACAAGCCTAGCTTTAGCTCGCCCCGAAGCTCAGCTTCGTAGGTACAGCTTAACTCCGCACTCCAAATGAAGGCAGGATGTAGAAAAGTATCTAAGTGTTAGCTTCGCTCTGGAAGCTTGTAGCTTCGCTCTAGAAGCTTGACCTCGGACAACAGAATGCGACAAAGCCCCAGGGGCTAACTTCGTCAGAAGGATACTGTCGCCTAAAAATTATTTTAAGGGCTTAAGATCCTTTTCAGCTACGCTCTGAGGGTTAGCTTCGCATCCTATCATTCGATAGGATGTGAACCGCCTAAGGGTTAGCTTCGCATAGAAGCTTGGAGAAGAAACACCTTCGGTTCTTAGATTCTCAATCAAGAAATCAGGGGAAATTAAGGGAGTTGAACTCCCTGAGATCACTGGATCACAATGAATCGTTCTAGATTCATCATGAAATAGCCAGGAATTGGATTTAAAAGAGAGATGAAAATCTCTAAACAGAAAGGAAAGATCCCTACCCGCGATAGGTCGTTCGATGACCGGAGGAGGAGAAGGACCCTCCGTCGTAGAGGTTGCTACCTCTTTACCTGCCCGTCTTTTGGGAGCCATTGGAGACTGAAGAAGTGCTTGAACGAAGAAGAAAGAAGAAGAAGAGATTTGGAGTTCTCTGAAAATTCAAAGGGAAATGGTGCCTTCTCTTTCAGCCTATCGGGTTTTTATAGGCGGATGATTGCCTAAATGTCACCTCCTCGAAAGGAGCGCAGGCAGTCGTTTCAAATTAATTTGAAACGGCGCCTAAACGTCTTTCTGAGAAGCGTTGCTTCAGCCCCGCTAAGGGCTAACTCCGCTGTGAGTTCAGCGTCGACCTCATGCGACGTTTGAGTAACTTCGCTAAAAGATGAACCTTAGCCCCGCTGAAAGCTCGGCTCTAACTTTGCAGAAAATTCATACTAGCTTCGCTGGAAGCTCATTCCTGATTTAGCTGGGATTCTGTCTTTAACTTCGCAGGAAGTTTAGCTCCGCCGGTCCATTCCAGTTGCCTTTAAAATTCAAAGGAAGAGGAGGGAAACAGAGCAGATAAGCGGAAAATAACATTTTTATTGATTCAAAAGGGAGATACATTGACGTTACATCAAGGTGATCTTTCGTACAACCGAATCATTGCTCCAAAGGCATACAAGTTGTCCTATCTACTTCCAAGGTGATAAGCCAAACTAACTGGACACAAAAGGTCTTTCTCCTGCACAAGGTCGTAATCCTTCGCCTAATGGCAGATTTTGCCATTAAGAAGCTGGATCTTCTTTGATGAAAATTGGCAAAAGACCGGTTGCTACTAGAAAGTTAGATCTTCTTTGATGAAAATTGGCAAAGGAAGGATCCGAGACCTTACAGGTGACATCCGCCCCCGAAGTGGATCATCTCGGATAAGCGACTAACAGCCCCTTCTCGAAGTGGATTATCTCGGATAAGCAACTGCCAAACTCTTCTTGGAACACACATCAATTGCTCCAGTATGTTCCTCCTGCTTAGGATTAAAGTTTCAACTGGAAGATCAAGAGGCAAGTTTCTGGTCTCTTTCATCAAGACAAAGACTGGCAGGCACAGTTCACTGCAACGCAAACTGAAAACAGGTTAGCATTAAATCAAAGAGAAACTACAAAGATGAAATGCTAAGTCGAATTCTTTGGGCGAATCAGTTCATATTCGATCCAGTGGTACTTCAATTAAGCAGAGGATAGCCTCGCTTGCACAGTGATGATGGGCTAGCTCAGCATAAGCCAAGTCTTAACTCCACCTAAGGCAGTTAGACTGAAGAAACATCAAAAAGGGCCAAGTCCTATCCTCGCCTATATGGCTAAGCCAGACTGGTCCAGAGGGACACTGATTGATGCTAAACTGCACACAAAATACGAGATTATAGAACTTAAGAAAGAAGATGTGCAAGTGCTCAATTCTTCCGCTATAGCAAGTGGCTATGCGGGTCGTGATCCACAAGGAGGGTTTGTGATGGAAGCGTTACAGTTCTTTATTGAAATCTTTTAAGAAAATAAAACGAAGGTTCTTCTCTGTTTTTAGTTATGAAAATGAAAAATAAAGTTATCTTAAAGTTAAAAGAAAATGGAAGATGAAGAAGGTGGAAAATCAGAAAACGATGAAAAGCGACTAAGTACAATGAAGTGGAGATGATAGAGTTGGAAGATGTAGTGATTTAATTTACAGAAATGAAAAAAGAAAAGAAAACAAATATTTACCTTGTTTTCACCAAAAGCTTACCTTGAGTTCTTAGCTTCAATGTTACCTTGAATTGGAGGCAGTTAGCGCATAGCCCATAAGAGTCGAGTATTGGTCTCTTCCACATTACATCATCAAGATATGCAAGCATGAAATGATACAGAGAGACTCACAATTCCATCGTCATGAGCTATCGGTGGCACTCGCAAAGGCAAGGCTCTTTCGATGCTTTTAGACTCACTTGGAAGACAGTTGTACCAAAAAGAAAGGTAAAATAGAAAAGAAGAAGAGAATTAAAAAGAACATACAAGGAAATAGCATTGATTTGATTTCATAACAATCGAAGAAAAGAAATAAAACCTTACACCAATTGTCACTTTTAGCTCAAGCTTCAGTCTTGTTCTTCGATGAAAGTTGATCTCCTCAGAATTACATAAATGAAAACTAAATTACATGAAAAAGAAAAGCAAAAATCTAAACTAAGAAATGAAAAACTAGGCTAAATCCTATTCTCTGCCTGCCTTCTCCCTGCTCAGCTAAAACCAGTATTTATAAGCAAAAAACCTAAAGGAGAAGATCCCAGGAAGATTGGGGGAATCTCCTGGTCTGATGTATTTCCCGTATCTTCTTCTGATTTTCTTATTTTTTTCTTCAAAAGTTGACAAAACAGCCTTTGATTGTGCTTGATTCAGGGAGGATTCTTCTCAACCTTCCTTATATGCCAAGATTTTGCCTTAATTTAGGGAGGATTCTTCTCAACCTTCCTTATATACCAAGATTTTGCCCACAGGGAGGATTCTTCTCAACTTCCTTATATGCCAAGATTTTGCCCTGATTTCTTCATCTTGATTCAAGGAGGATTCTTCTAAACCTTCCTTATATGCCAAGATTTTGCCCTGATTTCTTCATTTCAAATTTATTCTGAATTAATCAGAATTTGGTGGGCTTTTGGGCTTGTTTCTCTTCATCTCCTTAAGGAATGGGCCTGCAAATAAATTAAACATTTAATTAGGACAAAGCAGATTTTATTCTATAATAAGTATGGAAATATGATAATAAATGTGCAACATTAGTAACCAATCACACCCCCATACCTATCTTTTGCTCGTCCTCGAGCAAAACAACTAAACTATACTAAGGATTATTAGACCACTTTCGCAGGTCACGCGATTGCACTGAGCATGTGCAACAAGCCGTTAAACCTCTAGGTTTCCCCTAGAGGACGAGTTTTGTCTCGTGAGGGTTTTCAGTGGATTACACCCACAAAATCCATAAAGAAAGAGAAACAAAGAGTTAGTATTTTCGAAAAGCATTTTGAAAGAGAAAAATATTTGAAATATAATTGTAAGATTTAAGCAATCTATAAGTTATAGGAAAACTGAATTTTTCATTCCTAAACTTAGTCTCTATTCAAAAATTGTTATTAATCAAAGTAAGGAGTTAAATTGTACTTCTCATCTAGTCTATTACTTTACCCTAAGTCATATGCACATTGTGACTGTGAAAATTTTGACTAAGGGTTCTTAACTCTAACTCTTATGCCTTATTTATATATATATAATTTTTTTTTTTGGGTGGTATTATTCCTTAGTTTAGGCTTTCTAATCTGCCCATGTAACGAGCCTTTAATCGATGACTCCCAAACCAGACGGCCTTAGGGCACCGGGTGAGAAGACACCCCTCGGACTTAAGGACTCAAGCAAACAAGGCCACAAAACTAAGGATTTTATTATATGGACCTCTTTTAGGCGTGAACACTTATGCTTTATTAGGCACAAATACCCAGCTTAATCAGAGGATTTTTATATATTTTTTCTTTTCAAACTTATCTAATCATCTTTCGCATAAATACTAAGGCTTTCTTAGGCCAAAGCACCTAGCTAATCAATATTAGATTTGTTTATCTTTTTTTTTTTTTAATAAGGCATAAGAATCTTTGTTTTTGAACCCTAAGTGTGTAAGTGTATGAAGGGTGCATATTTCATCAAGGTAAAGATCAAGACTAAATACTTTGACAAATTTTCTTCCTAACCCTAAAAATCAAACAAATAATCTTATTTTGACCAAGTATAAGAAATCCTAATTTAGATTTTCCTATTCCTTAAAATTAACTTAATTTCTTACAAAAAATATGTCAAAATATTGTTTCTATTTTCAAAAAGTTTTTAAAAGTAAAGAAAATGTTAATTTTTTTATTTTATTTTTTAAACAAAAAGAAAGTTATGTTAGACCCTCCCCCACACCTATCTCATGCATTGACCTCAATGTATGAATTAATGCATAGATGCATGAAAAAGAAGAAAGGAAAGGAAAAGGTTACCTTAAGGTGGTGGTTCCGGTGGGGTCTGATTGGTCCACGAAACGCGGCTCAATCAACTTTTCTTGGGTCTCGGAGGAACCCACCAGAAATATCTTTAATATAACCCATTAAAAAGATAAATCCATGAAGGATCTTTATTAAATATTTAACCCCATCTAATTTCCATATTCCATAACTAATTTTGGAGTCAAATTTGTCAACCACCTCGTCCCAGAATGGAGTATGAAATGATAGAACAGTTGACTTGGACTCAGGAAGGACAGGAACTAATACCGACTCAGGAAGGTGACTTAAGTCAAGTAAAGGTTCAGGAGTCGAAATAGGTTCAAAAATTGGGTCCAAGTCAAGAAGTTGAAACTCAAGTCCACATGTATTTTCCAACAATGGAATGTGACCTAATATGGGTGATTCTAGTTCAGGGATGAGAGGTGATGGAATCAAAACCGACTCTAGAATATTATTCAAGTTTGGTAATAGAACAGGAGTCAATATTGATTCAGAAAGTTGAACTGGATCACAAATTTGAGAATCTAGGTCACATATCTCATTGAGTTCAATATCATAAAAATGAGAACTTGACAATTTGTTAATAGGATCTTCAAAAGTGTATAATTGGTCAAGTTCAATATGATCCTCAAAGATGGGTGATTCAATTTCATTATGAATTGGTACAGGATCCAATGTTGACTCCGGGAAAAGATCGAAATCAGGTGAAGATACCGGAGTCATAATCGAATCGGGAAGTAAAATAGAATCACTAAGTTGGGGTTCAGGATCATATTCATTTTCAAGTTTTATTTCAAGAAAAGGATAACTTACTAAACTGTCAATATCTTTTTCAAAATTTGGAGTTTGGGCAAGTTCAAATGGTTGTTCTGAAATGGAATCTTGATTTCCAAACTACATGATTCTTCGGCTCTAACAGAATAGTTAGTGACATCAGGACGGTGGGAACGTAGAGATTCGACCATCATATCTATGTCACGGTTACGAGTGTTTTGAGCCTGAGTCATGGCTTCAAGCATCTTTTCATAGTTGATAGGTTCATTGTTTTGATGAAAAGATGAAGAATTGTCTTGGAAGTAGTAGTGAAATTGTGAGTTCATCAGATTTTGGGATTTATGTTTGGACTCACGCATACTCATTTCCATAATTGATGGTTTCCTATTTTGGACGGGTGGAACTGAGTATGAATCTTGAACATAATATGGACTGGGTGGAGAAGGAGGACAATTTGGTTGAAAATCTGACTCGGGGTAGGTGAATCCCCACTGACTCCGTGAAGAGTTGAAATCGTTATGGAAATTATAGTCATACGATGGGGGACATGGGTTATATTGATTCGGATAAGACCAATCCGGCACACTAGGTTGGTCAAAGTTATGATTTGCCGGGTTGGTAATATCCGAAAATGAAGTCGGTGTGTAATAAGGATTATTATTGTAGTTGAAAAATTATTATTATGGTCCATATCACACAATAGAATAAAAACAAAAAGAAAGAAAAACAAACAAATAAACAAAGAAAAAGAAAAAAAAATTCTAATCTAAGTTAGGGTAGACCTATGACCTAGACGACTCCTAACTGGTTAGACTGTCCACGGGAGGTCCAATGCAGACTTTGACCACAAGCTAATCAGCCAGGTCAGGGCAAGGTTGGTGGGAGGTTTTCCGTCAAAGACGTTCCTTAATTAAATAACCACCAACCTTCGGGCTTTCGGCCCTTAATCCCTTTCCTAGACACTGATTTTGCAAGAGTCAAATTCCAACACTTTTCCCCCTTAGGATGATCTCCTAATTGAGTCCGAGATGTCCCTAGGGCCAACGTCTACTCATTTTTAGTTAGGCTTGGGTTAGTGAGTGCTTGGAATCTGATTTTTGAGCTAAGGAAGGGTAATTAAATCCCCACCTTATCTTGTTATGGGTTAGTACCCTTAAGATAAGTTTGTGCAAGTGTACAAGATATGTAAATAAGATTCACTCAAAGCGATGTAAATCAACCAAGAGATAGTCCTATTCTAGATGCAATGCGTACGTACCTTGCTCCAGCACTCTTCAACAGTAAAATAAATGAATTGAAAAGACACGTGCCTAAAATGCAAACGTCTAATCAATTTTTATCTTTTCAACAAATGTTTTACTGTTGATTATTAGCAGGCTTATGTGATTGCATATAAGAAATAAAGTTGCAGAAAACTAGAATTTTGCAAAGCAATTCAGAGGGTACTTGGTCTCTGTTTTCTAGAACAGAGGCCCAAGACCACTTATATGTTTCTGCAATCCTTTTTTCTGCTTTGCTTGCCCTATAACCTGCAACAAAGAAGAAAGTTCGTTTTAGTTCTAAAAATTTTCAATAAAAAATAGATTTCAATAAAAACGTTACCCTCCCCGGCAACGGCGCCAAAATTTGATTGAGGCAAAACCTGCACAAAAAATACAGAATTTTAGATTTAGAAATAAAGATGTGCAAGTGCTCAATTCTTACCGCTATAGCAAGTGGCTATGCGGGTCGTGATCCACAAGGAGGGTTTTGCGATAGAAGCGTTTACGTTTCTTTATTGAAATCTTAATGAAGATAAAACGAAAATTCTTCTTTGTTTAAAGAAATGAAAATGAAAAAGAAAGTTATGTTAAAGTTAGAAAGAAAGCGATAGATGAAGAAGGTGGAAAATCAGAAAACGATGAAAAGCGACTAAGTACAATGAAGTGGAGATGATAGAGTTGGAAGATGTAGTGATTTAATTTACAGAAATGAAAAAAGAAAAGAAAACAAATATTTACCTTCTTTTCACCAAAAGCTTACCTTGAGTTCTTAGCTTCAATGTTACCTTGAATTGGAGGCAGTTAGCGCATAGCCCATAAGAGTCGAGTATTGGTCTCTTCCATATTACATCATCAAGATACGCAAGCATGAAATGATACAGAGAGACTCACAATTCCATCGTCATGAGCTATCGGTGGCACTCGCAAAGGCAAGGCTCTTTCGATGCTTTTAGACTCACTTGGAAGACAGTTGTACCAAAAAGAAAGGTAAGATAGAAAAGAAGAAGAGAATTAAAAAGAACATACAAGGAAATAGCATTGATTTGATTTCATAACAATCAAAGAAAAGAAATAAAACCTTACACCAATTGTCACTTTTAGCTCAAGCTTCAGTCTTGTTCTTCGATGAAAGTTGATCTCCTCAGAATTACATAAATGAAAACTAAATTACATGAAAAAGAAAAGCAAAAACCTAAACTAAGAAATGAAAAACTAGGCTAAATCCTATTCTCTGCCTGCCTTCTCCCTGCTCAGCTAAAACCAGTATTTATAAGCAAAAAACCTAAAGGAGAAGATCCCAGGAAGATTGGGGGAATCTCCTGGTCTGATGTATTTCCCGTATCTTCTTCTGATTTTCTTATTTTTTTCTTCAAAAGTTGACAAAACAGCCTTTGATTGTGCTTGATTCAGGGAGGATTCTTCTCAACCTTCCTTATATGCCAAGATTTTGCCTTAATTTAGGGAGGATTCTTCTCAACCTTCCTTATATACCAAGATTTTGCCCACAGGGAGGATTCTTCTCAACCTTCCTTATATGCCAAGATTTTGCCCTGATTTCTTCATCTTGATTCAAGGAGGATTCTTCTAAACCTTCCTTATATGCCAAGATTTTGCCCTGATTTCTTCATTTCAAATTTATTCTGAATTAATCAGAATTTGGTGGGCTTTTGGGCTTGTTTCTCTTCATCTCCTTAAGGAATGAGCCTGCAAATAAATTAAACATTTAATTAGGACAAAGCAGATTTTATTCTATAATAAGTATGGAAATATGATAATAAATGTGCAACATTAGTAACCAATCAGACACAGTCTTAGCCCCACCTATATAGCAAGACTGGCTCAACCTTGAAGAGACTAAGTCTCAATTCTTACCTACGTGGCAGATTTAACAGGCAGATTCAATAGATCAAGATAGGAACCCTGCATGGGAAAGTCTGTTTCTAATCAAGCGAGAATGATAGCTTCGTCGAGAAGCTGAAAAATAGGGTTGAAGTCCTTCTCTGCAAATCAGTCAGATACAGAATGAAGAACAAGGGAAATCAATCCCTGAAGTAGCTAGTAAAGCTAAATTAAGGGAGGTAAACTCCCTAAAGTCACCATTCTATTGGTAAAAGTCTCTGGATGACCGAGACTCACCAGTTCTTGGCCGGTTAGTGGCCAGGGTGGGCGCCCCCACTATTTCAGAGATCTGAGTCTCCTTCCTTGGGCAACGAGGGGATGTCATGAAAAGTATGTTTTCTAAAGAGGACTTCAAGTGTCCTATTTATAGGCCTCATGGCCTGATCACACCGCCGATACTTCAAACTTGGAAGCGCAGGGCAAATTTAAAGCATTTAAATGTTTAGCCTCGAGGAAAGGAATAATCTCCCTCGACAAAAGCAAGAGAGGTTATTTCAACCTCGGGAAAGGAAATAATCCCTCTCGTAACAAGCCGAAAAGCAGTTAGCCTCGGGAAAGGAACGTCGTTCCAAGCACCGAGTTAACGCAAAGTTATCCAGACGTGAAGCTATTCAGAATCATGAATCTACACGATTCCTCGGCGAACTTATTCCAATCCGGAAGCAGAATTCAAAGCGAAGCTGAACTCAACCACTATGGCGACGTTCGCATTCACATACCAACAATTAAAGCAGTTCAAAGTATTTCGGAGTCTGAACCAGTCCATTGCAGACTTACGAAAACTTTGAAGGGGGTCTTGTTGACACTCCAAAAAGACAAGATTCCTAACTCGCCTGAACAATGTCTAAATCTACAAAAGACAAGCGGCAGACAAGCTGACGACCAGTTCTTCACCCATCTCAAAGGGGACGAATCAGCAACTTGGATTCTACTAATCCAGCGAAGCAGACAGTAAGCCAGGAAAAGCTCGTGAGAAGGCCCAGGCAGGTCCATAGACACTAAGTTAGCTCAACATTTAGTCCCGCACGAGCCCACAAGATAAGTCTCGCATGAGAAGGTAAAATTGCTTAGCATCGCAGGAAGATCCTTCATAACTTCGCTGCGAGCTGACTTACAGTTTCACCTGCAAACGATCAGCTAACTCTGCAGAAAGTTAGCTCAGTGCAGCCGCACAAAAGGCTGATTGGTAACTTCGCCACAAAGTTTATCCAGCTCCGCTGAAGAGCTTTCTTCTAACTTCGCCAGATGCTCCTTCCAGCTCCGCTGTGAGCTCTACGCGGCAGCTCCGCTACGGGTCTTCTGTGGTCATCTTTGACCAATCAAATCTCTAGATGAGATCAAATCTAATTAAGATCGAATCTAATTGAGATCAAATTTGACAGTTGCTTGTCATAATCTTTTGACTCTCCCAATCAGGTAAGGAGATCAGAAGAAATCTTTCAGTTATTTGGAAAGAATCAAGGGCGCATCCCTCATTTAGCAGAGCAGATCAAGAGATCAACACTACTTGCTATTCCTAGCTTTGTAAAAGCTATCTCTAGCCTCGCGGCGAGGCTACTTTCCACATTAAAACAGAATGACTCAATCTATTTTTAGATTTTTAAGGGACAATTATACCCCTGCTCTCTCTATAAATATCGTACCAAAGGCCTATAGAGGACGGACCGAGACCATCCCAAAGAGAGGAAAAAAGACAGAGACCTACTCTCTTGCTTCCAAGCATTCAGAGAACTACTTCTCTAATCAGGGTGTTAATACCCTAAGATCTTCCTCCCCTTCAAGGAATCTCCGGAACCAGGCGAGAAGGAATTCTTAAGCGGAGGCAGTTTGAGAAGTAACAAGACGGCTCTACCAACCTTCTATTCTCTGATTCCCCGAACCAGGTGAAAAGGGAATCCCATCAGGCAGCAGTCCGATTGTCTGATCGATCGCATCGTCAAAGGGATAAAGTGATCGCGCGCTGATCAGATTCCTACCGGCACACTTCCTCAGAAATCTCAGAGGAGATCTACCTATAATTTTCTTTTTTTTTAAAAGAATTACTTGTAATTTAGCTCCTCGACCCCTTTTTGTAAGTTTTCCTCTTTGCAAAATCAATGGAAAACAAGGTTGTCCGCAACCACTACAACAATATACGATTTTAATGCAGGGAGTAGTCACCCACTTGGAAAGATCCGACTCTGTTGTCGAATCTGGAGACTGAAGTTAGAAGTGACGTTCTATGTCATTGACGCTGACACGTCATACAACTTGTTATTAGGGAGACCTTGGATCCACGCCAATTGGATCGTCCCCTCCACTCTGCACCAGTGCTTCAAATATGTTGAAGATGATGCAACAGTACGAACTGTCTTCGCTGAGAAGCAACCATTCAAAGGGGTGAATACTGACGCTCTCCTGTATCAAGAGATCGATGAAACATCGAAAGAATCATTGCCTGACGACGATGATAGTGGCAATAAGGCGGATTTAGAGTCTGAAGCAGACATGCCAGCCATTTTGACCGGTGAGCCGATTGTAGCATGTCTTAATAACCCCCAATGTAACACTCCTTCTGAAGATGAAGGCGAATGGGTAATTAATGACAATATTTCCTTTGATTATCCTGTGAGTGTTGAATTGTTTGAATCTGTTACGGATGGCTCTCTGCACATGCCTTTGTATAAGCCAAGTACATCAAGTACACCCGTGAAATTCATAGAAGGATCCATTTTAGTGGTTCCTCCATCCAAAGAGGGTCAATTACCAATAATATTCAGTAAAGCCCAACTGCAAAGGTCTACAGCCGTGGATTCAAGTTCAGGCTCAGATACCCCACAATTTTTCTATTATGCGCGATCAGCACACCTTATGATGAGGAAAATGGGATACAACCTGAAGCATGGGAAGGACCTGAATTTCAGAAAAGGAACACGTAGTTTTCTGCGCAACTTCGTGCCAAGAGGGAAACCTGTAAATTACTATGATAACACACGCAAGGGGTTGGGATACGTTACACCTACACCGCCAGCAACGGTTCAATCTAAAGATAACAAACCAATCCCATCACACTCTGCCTCTTCTTCAGAATGGGACTCGGACGTCAGTGTGGGAACGTTATTCAAAGAGCTCACTGTTAATATGACTTCAAGCAGCCAATTGGAATCAACAGAAGTTATTGATGAGGAACTATGGGCTCAGCAATTGGATCTCCAGTGGGAAAAGCGATTCGAATAACGCGAACCACCTACTGAAGACAAGGTGATTCAGGTCAACTTGGGTAGTCAAGATCACCCTAAGCCCATCTTTATAAGTGAAAGCTTATCACTCACGAAAAGAGAAGAATTGATGATACTTATAAAGGAGTATATAGATGTATTTGCATGGAACTACGAAAACATGCCCGGACTTGATCCACAAGTAGCCATGCATCGTCTGAACATCAGACCTGACGCCAAGCCAGTCAAGCAGCAGCAATGCCAGTTTCGTCCGAACATTATGGAGGCTATTGAAGTCGAAGTTCATAAGCTCATTGCATGCGACTTCATACGGGAGGAACAGCACCCAGATTGGGTTGCTAATATCGTTCCCGTTCTCAAGAAGAATAGGAAAATACGAATCTACATCGATTACCGTGATCTCAATACAGCCTGTCCTAAAGACGAATTCCCACTGCCCATCACCGATGTCATAATTAACAATACCTGCGGATTCGAAAGGATGTCCTTCATGGATGGCTTTTCAGGTACAATCAAATTAAGATATATCCAGAGGATGAAAAGCATACTTTGTTCCGGACACCGTTAGGGGTATACTGTTATACCGTGATGCCCTTCAGATTAAAGAACGCGAGAGCAACTTATTAGCGGGCAATGAATGCAATCTTTCGCAACCATCTCCGAAAGACGGTAGAATGTTATGTCGATGACATTGCTGTCAAAAGTCGTGATAAGAATGACCACCTTCACGACTTGAGGACGACGTTCGACATAATGCGGGCTCATCAACTGAAAATGAATCCGACAAAATCTTTCTTGAGGGTTTCGAGTGGAAATTCCTTAGATTTATTGTTACATCAAAGGAATTCATCTTGACCCAGACAAAGTCAAAGCCATTCAGAGCAAGCATCCACCTAAGAATCTCAAAGAACTTAGAGGCCTGCAAGGTAGACTGGCTTATATCAGAAGATTCATCGCAAATCTCTCAGGCCGCTGTCAACTGTTCACCCGACTCATGAAAAAGGGTGTTTCTTTTGTATGGGATCAAGCTTGTCAAGAAGCTTACGAAGATATCAAAAGATATCTTACAAAACCTCCAGTCTTAGTAGCTCCCACATCAGGAAAACCGTTCCTGCTTTATGTGAAAGCAATGGACCATTCTCTTGGTGCTCTGCTTGCCCAAAAAGACGATAATGGTCATAAGCAAGCTATTTATTATCTGAGCAGAACTCTGATAGGGGCGAAATCTCAGTATAATCCTATTGAGAAGGAATGCTTAGCTCTTGTCTTTGCTATTCAGAAGACACGACTTTATTTGGTCAGCCAAACCATACATGTCATTTCCAGAGTGAACCCTTTGCGTCTTCTCATGACGAAACCAGGATCATTAAATTCAAGATTAGCTAAGTGGCCGCTCCTTTTGTCTCAGTATGACATGCTCTTTGTCCCTCAGAAGGCGGTTAAAAGCCAGGCACTTGCAGAGTTCTTGGCTGCTCATCCGGTTCCAGAAAGTTCAAAACTTCATGAAGACATTCCAGATGAAGTCTTTGAATCTAATATAAACTTTAGAGGATGAAGTTTGATAGATGTTCTTCGATGGAGCATCATGAATAGGCCCTAAAGGCAGGATCATTGCTGGTGTAGGGGTTGTGTTTATCTCTCTACAAAATCATGTCTTTCCTAGAGCATTTTCTCTGACGGAATCATGCTCCAACAATGTGACAGAATACAATGCTCTACTTATTGGCCTTCAGCTCGCTCATGAATGGGGGTACGCTACCTTGAAGCTTATGGCGATTCAAAACTGATTGTCAATCAGATTAAAGGCAAATATGACGTCCGTCACAAAGATTTGGTACCTTATTATCACAGAGTCATCGAAATGGCTAATCTGTTTGATGGCTTTTACATCGGTCACGTTTCTCGATCCCAGAACACTAGAGCCGATGCTCTGGCTATATTAGCAACAACTCTAGCCTTGCCAGTCGACATCCAGTATCACCTTACAGTGGTGACTCGACACCTTGTCTGCTCTAAACATATGTTGAGAACCAGAGAGGTCTATAATATCTCGATGGATCTTGAACCGAGAGATTGGCGATTTCCCTTCATCGACTATGCTCTGCATGGTTTACTGCCGGATAACCCTAAAGAAGCGACATCTATCAGGCGAAGATCTCTCCGCTTTTACTATGATCCACCTCTAAAGATACTTTACCATCGCTCGTATGACGGTATCCTCCTACGTTGACTTTCCAATTTAGAGGCATAGGAAGTGCTCAAAGAAGCGTACGACGGTATATGCAGAGCTCATCAACTAGGTCCAAAACTTAAAGACCGTTTGCACAGGCTTGAATATTATTGGCCAACCATGATAGCCGATGCCATCCAATATGCACGAAGGTGTAAAGCCTGTCAAATCCATGCAGACTTCATACATCAGCCCTCAGAGTTACTCTATCCAACCGTTGCTTCATGGCCATTTGAAGCATGGGGAATCGATGTCGTAGGGCCAATCAGCCCTTCTTCGACAAAAGGACTCCGGTTTATCCTAGCGATAACCGATTACTTTTCAAAGTGGGCAGAAGCTATACCACTAGTTGAAGTTAAAACTTCTAACGTGGTTAATTTCATCAAACACCATGTCATCCACCGATTTGGTGTCCTTAGGCGGATCATCCATGATAACGGTCCCCAATTCGTGAGTCAGGTGTTCTACCGGTTTTGCGATAAGTACCGGATTCAGAACGTGGCATCAACTGCTTATAATCCTGCCGCTAATGGCTTGGCGGAAGCATTCAACAAGATAATCATTAAGCTACTTAAAAAATTCGTTTTATCAAATAAGCGAGACTGGAATGAGAAGCTTAGTGAATGTCTTTGGGCCTACCGAACCACGGTTCGGACCCCCACAGGCAATACGCCTTTTTCCCTGGTGTACAGATGCGAAGCGGTCATACCATTAGAAATCCAGATGCCATCATTGCGAGTCGCTTTAATGACTAAGATGACAACAGAGGACAATGATCGTTTGCGTCTTCAAGAGCTCGAAGCCCTAGATGAGAAGCGGTTACAAGCTCAGTAACACATTGAGTTGTATCAAGTCCAGATCTCAAAAGCCTTTAATAAGAAGGTCAAGTAAAGAGTCTTCCAGAAAGGAGATTTAGTTTTAGCCGTCAGACGACTAATGATCATGACGCACAAAACCAAAGGCAAATTTCAGCCCAAATGGGAAGGACTGTTTGTAATAGAAACAGTCTATTCAAACGGGGCATATCGCCTTGACTTCAGATGGTGATTTACTCTTGATGCCGATCAATGGCAGGTTCTTAAAAAATATTATCCTTGATAGGATCATTTTCATGATCAAGTTAAATTACACCTCTGATCAAGACTTTCAAATCCAAGATATGCAGAAGGAGCGCTCCTCTCTTTCTCTAAACAAGATCATACAACCATAAACCAGTATAAAGCTGATCGTACACGGGTTGTCTCGAAGAAGAAACAAGGTTACAAATATAGTAACCAAATAATCCAACACCTCTAACGGTTAAGTATAGAGGAAAAAGTTGGCCTTTAAGTCCAACATAAGTCCTCGACAACTCATCATGCTGAGGGGAATAGCATGGCTAGCCTGACACAAACGGTAGTTGGTAAAGGCATACCAAATCCGTTAACAGCTGAGGATTTGCTAAAAATCCTAAGGGACCTGTTCCTATTTGATTCCCTCTCCAAAATCACTTACCAATTACCATCCATGGAATGGTGAGACCACATATAAAGGTATTCATATCCCTTGCAAAATGATGAGTCTAACCTATCATGTTAACTATAAACCTCTGGTAGAAAGACTATAATCTACTCCCTAACGGATAAAACCAATATCCCCAGTAAATAAACCCTACTTGTCATTCTCTTCAGCAGGACGACAGGTTCACTCGAATTACTGTTATGTTTAAGCACCTCTAACAGTAAATGAATCCTTGTCAAGTTAACATCACACCTCTGACAAATTGCTTTACAAATCCCCACGGAGTTCTTTTTGTCACGTTAACGATCACCTCTGACATATAATCTCTCATGGGATTTATTTTCTAACTCCCCAACGAGTTTCTAGTAGACTCCCCTCAAAGTCTATTGTTTCCCACTCAATCCTCAGTGGACTTTTCTGGTTGTCACGTTAACAATATACCTCTGACAATTTCTTTCAAATAACATCCGAAGGAGATATCAAAATTCCCATGGAGTTAATAATCAAGTCTGATTTTCCCTAGTGGAATTATTCCTTTGTCATCATGTCTAGTTCGTCACCTCTGAATGACAAAATTTTGAGCTTGGTGGCTTCTCAATCGGTTACGTCCCTGCGACCTCTGAACCAAAAGATAGCCAAGTTTCGTCTTTCAGTCTAGTAGGGACTATTCCTTTGTCATCATGTCCAGTTCGTCACCTCTGAATGATAAAATTTTGAGCTTGGTGGTTTCTCAATCGGTTACGTCCCTGCGACCTCTGAACCGACAGATAGCCAAGTTTCACCTTTTAATCCAGTTAGGACTATTTATTTTAATGTGTGACTAACACTATCAGTTTATCGCCGCTGATTAGATTAGTTATACCGTTATTTTTCTTCCTTTTGAGGATGTAACAAACAATTTGAAAATAAAGATTGAAAATTCAGAAAAAATAAAACAAGTTGGAAATACAACAGAGGAATCAAATAAAATTACTTTTTATTGATTTCAAAAGAGGAATACATGGATGCTCAGATTACAAGCTACGAGGGCGCTTCGTAGGACTTGATCCGTTCTTCAAGAGTAGCCAGCCTATTCTCCCTCTCCTTAACAGCTCTGAGAAGTGCCTGCGACCTCAACTCAGCCTCGTTAAAGCTCACCGTTTGGGATAAGCGAGCCTCAATTTCAGCCAAAGTTGCCCTCTGTGCTAGCTCCTACTGTAGGACTTCGTCAATCTGAGCCTTAAGCTGCTCTAGCCGAGCAATCGCTTCAAGACGCACCGGTTTAACCTTGGACAAAAGAAGATTAGCCTTCCTGATCATTTCCTTGGCCTTCTCAATCTTATCCTCAGCGTCAAGAAAAGCGCTGTTAGAAGCATCTATGGCATCCCCAAGTTCTACTCTCCTCATCTCCAAGGATTTCAAGTCAGAGGAAATTGCCTTAGCTGCTTCTTGAGCGGCAAGATGGGCTTCGTGCATTTGAGCAGCAAGGTACGCAAACTGTTCATTAACCAAAGACTCCAGATCTGAATGGCTAAGACGGCGCCATTCGTCCACATCCCTCTCAAGCCTGTCCACCAGAAGCTCCAATGTGGTGGCCTGGTCGTCCTCTCCAAAGTCTTGGATAACTGTCAATGCTTCGGGAGATGACCACCTTTAAAGCAGAGAATGAGGTAGTCGAGCCCTTTAAGACCAAAGCAACGGATCGCTTTAAGCCCTTATAAAGCTGTCGACTAACTCAGCCACGAATTCATTCTCGGCCTCAACTACTCCCGATGAACGAGCAGCCTCTGAAGACAAAGCTTCCACCGGTTTCACTGACATAACTGTGGAAGGAATAGTAGAAGCACTAGTTGGAACAATATGAGGGATCGTCGGTGATCTCGGAGGAGTCCTCATTGAAACCAGTATACTAGCCACAACCGAAGTAAGGCTAGTGACTATTTCTGGGAGAGCTGGCTCAACCACCAGTGTTGGAGAAGTAGGACTGGTAATCACCATCAGCTCCGCTCTTGGCAAGATAGGCGGCACTGGCAAAACCAATGGCATCTCACTTACCGATATTATTGGAAGTGAGGTTGGTTCCATGACTACTGTTCCCTCAATCCCCTTTCCTCTGGCCGGTTCGGGCTGATAAGAGGGCAGGTCGTGATACAAAACATCCAACTCAGCAGCATCTGCCGCGGTCGAAGTACTTGTTTCACCCCTGAGTCCCTCAGGGAGACTGGTTGGTTCCCTTGAAGTCGATGCGCCCCAGGGTGGGACACCTGTGATTAAACTTTGATTAAGCAAGACGTAATGAATATCATGAGAAAAATTACTCACGAAAGAGCAAAATGTTACCAAAAGATGGTATCGCCTCAACTGCCTTGGCCGCAGTCTCTCTCTGAAATCCCTCGACAATGACTTCAGTCCTCTCAAGTTCCGTGGGAAAATTTTTGACAGAATAAACACGGACTGTCAGCCCACCTTCACTCGCCGAACCCTCTGTGGTCCACCCAAAAGGGCTGGAAGCTATGGGACTTCCTTTTGAGGTCCCAGCACCTGAAGGACCTACATCAGCCGCATCACCTCCAGATTCTTCCGAGACGGCGAAATAGCTAGCCTCATCGCCTTCTCTATAAGTGAACAGGGGATCATAATGCTCCCCCTGTTCTCCTGCGATCTCGGCTCTCGGGTCTCTCACCGCCTCAGTTCCTGAGTCATGAAGTAAACAATGAGCTGTATGGAATATATAAAAGTGTATTGCAAGAACAGAGCTGATCTTACTCGGGTCCGGAACAGCTTTATCAGCGGTCTGCCTAGGAGCCGACAGCTTAATGACTAATGGAGCAACAGGAGGAGGCACTGCAGATGATTCGCACTCTTCAATAACAGTAGGAGCGTAGCGACGAGGCTTCTTCACTACCCTCTTCCTACGAGATCCGCCTTGTCGTTTTCGTTTGAAGTGGACATCGAGATCTTCTTCCTCTAACTCCTCCACCTCTACATTGTCCATGGGAGCTGTGCCTACCCTACCAGAAGCAGCTGCTGGAGCCTCAGCACCTGTATCCCCTTCAAAGCGGGGACTTCCTGCGTCCGAGGCCTCGCTATCATCAACAGCAATGAATTTCCCAAGGCCTGGCACGCGGACCCTCTTGCCCTCGCTTCTCTCAGTGACCTTCTGCTTCAACCGCTGAGAGATCAACTTCATACCAAAGGAATTAATAGAAAACCCAGTTGGTGTGGAGTTCGAAGTTCTATACCACTGGCAGAATCCCAGGGTCATCAGAAGGTTCGGAGTCCTCAGCGGCATGCACAGTCGCGCCTCAATACAGCCAACAATATAAAACCGCCAGGCACGAGCTCCATCGATGAGGCTCCCCATGAAGGCCAGGCTGCTGTTCAGATTACCTATGTACAGTTGGTCATACCCAAACTGACGAGAAAACCGACTCGGAACATAGGGCTCCAGGTAACAGGTGTCCCCGCTTTTATACAACAAGTGGGATGACCGGATGCTAACCAGCCATTCGAAGACTCCCCGACTCAACGACGTCTGCCATTCCCCTACATCCTTGAATTCATCACCATAGCCTGCATCACGAATGTAGGGAAAGCCCCGCAAAAGGCTGTTCACGTCATGACGACACAGCAGTTTGCGGACTGCAGCCACATAAGTCCGTGACTATGAACACCCCTCGAATCGATGGAGAAGCGTCATTCGAACACCTTCTGGGGGCTCCTCACCGGCTTGGATGATAAAGGGGCAGTGAAGGGCGAATCATGCCATCAAATAAGTATATGGCAAACCAATTCTGGGGTTTGGTCCGTCGCAAGGCAAGATAGTCCCCTTTCCCCGCCTCGTCGTTGGTGGCCTACAGAAAGCCTCTGTCAATGCACGAAGGCCTCTTTGAATACATCACACCATTACTGGAAGAAGTCCAAGAGAAAGACCATGGACTAGATGAACAGCGGGTAATAAGACAATTGGATGAATGACGTCGCTAGACGGAGATGGCACCATGCATCTCTTCAGCCAAAACGTTAAAAAGCCAGCTAGAAGTGCCTTCCGGGACGTCGGTCGACAAGCCTGGTGGTGAAAACTCCGAAGAATATCACCTTTCTCATAGGGTCTGTCATCTTCTTCCAAAATCAAATTCCCTTGAGAGTGCTCTTGCATCCGGTGAAAGATGTCTTCATCTGCAACTCCACAGTGAGCCGCTTCGGAAGTACCTTCCAGGTCAGGAAACAAATAATTTTCCCAGCTCTTTAAACTGCATGAAGCTCCCTTATGGCTCCCATGCATGCTTGAGCAAATGTAAAGGTGGCACATCAACTCCCGGTAAGTCTCAAACAAGGCAGGCTCCTACTTCTCCAGAAGTGTCAATTCCGCCTCGCACGGGAAATATTCTTCATGAGGGAAAAACCCCAAAGGCAGAGCAGAGACTTCCCACATCTCGTGCAAAGCCATGCCTAATTTGCCAACAGGGGTGAAGAAGGTCCCTGTAGCGGGCAGTACAACTCAAAAATAGCGTAGAAGTTCGCTACGCTCATCTGAATGCCATAACAGGTCGCCCTGACGGTCTCGTAGAGTCCCAACCTCTCCACATCATCTTCATAATGGGCAAGGACATATAAAGTCAAGTCCCTCCACCAAGCCTTGGGGGGATAAATCCACCCAGGGGTCTTGAAATCAGTGGCTAGATAATTACCATGAGCCTTAAAGAACTGATTTTTAAAAGTCTGAGCCACCGCGGGATTTTCTCCTACTGGGATGTCCGAAAGTATGTTCCCAAGGTGGAGACCCAATATGCAGCGAGGAGGACCCGCCCTTGTATAACCAGGGGACGGAGCTATCAAATTCCCTACGTGAACGGAATCGGTAGTCTGCGTCACTTGCCACTGCATCTTTCGAGCCCTCGTCACACATTGAAAGAAGGACAAGGGAAAGTGGCGCTTGCTAGATGGGAGATAATACTTTTCGCCATCCAATTTGAAAATCCACTGCCCCTCTCCGGCTAGCAGCTGGTGATTGTTGTCCGGCGCTGCATCTCCAAACATGAAGCCGGGCTTCCGATAGATTTTTCGGTCAGAATCTTCAAGAGGGGCAGTAGTTAAGATACTTCTAATGGTGCGCTGATCCCCAGCATGAATAAGTGCATCCCGACCAGGAGCGCTCCGCTCGCTGAATAGTGAAGCCTGCCCTTAGAACTGCAGGCTAAAATTGCTGTCCAACTTTCTGGCCATTCTGAAAAGACTGTTCAGAGGACCGGGAGTATAGTGCACTGCAGAGACAAGACAAAACTAAATTAGTTCAGTTGGCGAGAGAAATGCAAAGATCCAGAAAAAATTTAAGGCATAGCTTCGCCCCCCCCCCCCCCAAGCGAGACAAGCCTAGCTTTAGCTCGCCCCGAAGCTCAGCTTCGCAGCTGCAGCTTAACTCCGCACTCCACATGAAGACAGGATACAGAAAAATATCTAAGCATTAGCTTCGCTCTAGAAGCTTGACGTCGGACAGCAAAACGTGACAAAGCCCCAAGGGCTAACTTCGTCAGAAAGGTACTGTAGCCTAAAAATTATTTTAGGGGCATTAGGGTCCTTTTCAGCTGCGCTCTGAAGGTTAGTTTCGCATCCTATCATTCGACAGAATGTGAACTGCCTAAGGGTTAGCTTCGCATAGAATCTTGGAGAAGAAACCCTTCGGTTCTTAGATTCCCAACTGAGAAATAAAGGAAAATTAAGGGACTCGAACTTCCTGAGATCACTGGATCACAATGAATCGTTCTAGATTTATCATGGAATAGCCAGGAATTGGCTTTAAAAGAGTGATGAAAATCTCTAAACAAAAGGAAAAGATCCCTACCCGTGATAGGTCGTTCGATGATCGGAGGAGGAGAAGGCCCCTTCGTCGTAGAGGTTGTACCCTCTTTTCCTACTCGTCTTTTAGGAGCCATCGGAGAACTGAAGAAGTTCTTGAATTTCCAAACGAAGAAGAAAGAAGAAGAAGAGATTTGGAGTTCTCTGAAAATTCAAAGAGAAGTGGTTCCTTCTCTTTCAGCCTGATCGGGCTTTTATAGGCTTAAGATTGCCAAAACTTTGCCTCCTCGAAAGGAGCGAAGGCAGTCGTTTCAAATCAATTTGAAATGGCACCTAAAGCGCCTTCCCGAGAAGCTTTACTTCAGCCCCGCTAAGGGCTAACTCCGCCATGAGTTCAGCGTTGACTTCGCGCGACGCTTGAATAACTTCGCTGAGAAACGTGCCTTAGCTCCGCTAAAAGCACATCTCTAGCTTCGCGGAAATTCCGTGCTAGCTTCGCCAGAAACTTGCTCCTGACTTCAGCTTTGCTGGAAGCTTAGCTCGGCTAAGAGTTTTCATTTCCTCCTAAGGAAATGACTTACCTAAGTTAGTCCACTTCAGATGTTCTCGAATCAAAAAGGAGGAAAACAGAGCAGATAGGCAGAAAATAAAAAATTTTATTGATTCAAAAGGGAAGATACATTGACACTACATCAAGGTGGTCTTTCGTACAACCGAATCATTGCTCCAAAGGTATAAAAGTTGTCCTATCTACTTCCAAGGTGATAAACCAAACCAACTGGACACGAAAGGCCTTCCTCCTGCACAAGGCCGTAATCCTTCGCTTAATGGCAGATTTTGTCATCCAGAAGCTAGATCTTCTTTGATGAAAATTGGCAAAGGACTGGTTACCACCAGAAAGCCGGATCTTCTTTGATTAAAATTGACAAAGGAAGGATCCGAGACCTTACAGGTGACGCCCGTTTTCCCGAAGTGGATCATCTCAGATAAGCGACTACCAACCCCTTCCCGAAGTGGATCATCTCGGATAAGCAACTACCAACCTCTTCTTTGAACACGCATTAATTGCTCCAGTATGTTCCTCCTGCTTAGGATTAAAGTTTCAACTGGAAGATCAAGAGGCAAGTTTCTGGTCTCTTTCATCAAGACAAAAGACTGGCGGGCACAGTTCACTGCAATACAAACTGGAAACAAATTAGCATTAAATCAAAGAGAAACTGCAAAGATGAAATGCTAAGTCAAATTCTTTGGGCGAAGCAATTCATATCCGATCTAGTGGTGCTTCAATAAAGCAGAGGATAGCCTCGCTTGCACAGTGATGATGGACTAGCTCAGCATAAGCCAAGTCTTAGCTCTGCCTAAGGCAGTTAGACTGAAGAAGCCTCAAAAAGCACCAAGTCCTAGCCTCGCCTATATGGCTAAGCCAGACGGGTCCAGAGGGATTCAGTCTTAGCCCCACCTATATGGCAAGACTGGCTCAACATCGAAGAGACTAAGTCCCAATTCTTACTTATGTGGTGGACTTAACAGATCAAAACAGGAACTCTGCATGAAAAAGTCTTTTCCTGATCAAGCAAAAATAATGGCTTCGCCGAGAAGCTAGAAAATAGGGTCGAAACCCTTTTCTGAAAGTCAGCAAAATGCAAAGATCCAGAGAATTTAATCCCTAAGATAGCTGGTAAAGCTAAGGAAGATGAACCCTCTGAAAGTCATCGGATGACCGAGACTTACCAGCTCCTGGCCGTTAGTGACAAGAGGGGGAGCCCCCACTATTTCGGAGATCTGAGTCTCCTTTCCTGGGCAATGAGAGGATGTCATGGACACACTTTTCAGAAAGAGAAAAGTATGTTTCTCTGGAGAGGACTTCAAGTGTCCTATTTATAGGCCTTATGGCCTGACCACGCCGCTGCCGTTTCAAACCTAGAAGCGCGGGCGAAGTTAAAGCATTTAAATGCTGAGCCTCCTGGAAAGGAACAATCTCCCTCGTTAAAAGCAAGAGAGTTTTATTCTAACCTCGAAAGAGGGAGCAATCTCTCTCATGACTAGCCGAAAAGCAGTTAGCCTCGGGAAAGGAACGTTATTCCAAACACCGAGTTAACGCGAAGCTACCCAGAATCGCGAATCTACGCGATTCCTCGGCGAACTTATTCCAATTCGAAAGCAGGATTGAAAGCGGAGCTGAACTCAACCACTATGGCGACGTCCACATCTCACATACCATCAATCAAAGCAGTTCAAAGTATTTTGGAGTCTGAACCATTCTATTGCAGACTTACGAAAACTTTAAAGGGGTCTTGTTGACACTCTAAAAAAGACAAGATTCCTAACTGGCCTGGACAATGTCTAACTTGTTGACATCTACAAAAGACAAGTGGCAGACAAGTTGACGACCAGTTCTTCACCCATCTCAAAAAGGACGTATCAACAACTTGGACTCTACTGATCTAGTGAAGCAGACAGAAAGCCAAGAAAAGCTCGTGAGAAGGCCCAGGCAGGTCCAGAGATACTAAGTTAGCTCAACACTTAGTCTCGCACGAGCCCACGAGACAAGTCTCGCATAAGAAGCCAAAGCTGCTTAGCATCGCAGGAAGCTCCTTCACAGTCTCGCTGCGAGCTAACTTACAACTTCGCACAGGAATGCTCAGTTAACTCCGCATAGAGTTGGCTTTGCTCGAAACCCCATGCAGCTTCGCAAAAGGGTAATTGGTAGCTTCGCCACAAAGATTATCCAGCTCCGCTGAAGAGCTTTCTTCTAACTTCGCCAGATGCTTCCCCCAGCTCCGCTGTGAGCTCAACGCAGCAGCTTCGCTGCGGGTCTTTTATGGTCATCTTTGACCAATCAAATCTCTAGATAAGATCAAATCCAATTAAGATCAAATATAATTGAGATCAGATCAATTTGAGATCAAATTTGACAGTTGCTTGCCATAATCTTTTTGACTCTCCCAATCAGGTAAGAAGATCAGGGGAGATCTCTCAATCAGTTGAAGGGATATCTTTCACAAAAGGTATCTCCTAATTAATTGAAGAGATAAGGGAATATTCCTCATTCAGCGTCCCACGCTACTTCGCAAAAGTGGTTTCTAGCCTCGCGACAAGGCTATTTTCCAGATACAAGACAGATTGACTCAATCTGTTTCTACATTTTCAGAGCCATTACACTCTTGTTCTCCCTATAAATAGCCCACCATAGACAAAGGAAAGAGAGGACGGACGGACGGACCGAGACCCCCCGAAGAGAGGACCACTGGCGGACAAGAAAGAGGAGCCAACAAGAGATCTATTCTCTTACTTTCAAGAATTTAGAGAACTACTTCTCTAATTAGGGTGCTAATACCCTAAGATCTTCCTCCGTCTCAAGGAATCTCCGGAACCATGCGAGAAGGAATTCTCAAGTGGAGGCAGTTTGAGAAGTAACAAGAGGGTTCTACCAACCTTCTGTTCTCTAATTCCCCGAACCAGGCGAGAAGGGAATCCCTTCAGGTAGCAGTCCGATTGTCTGATCGATTGCATCGTCAAAGGGATAAAGTGATCGTGCGCTGATCAGATTCCTATCAGCACACTTCTCCAGAAATCTCAGAGGAGATCTACCTGTAATCTTCTTCTTTTAAAGAATTACTTGTAATTTCGCCCCTCGACACTTTTTTGTAAGTTTTCCCCTTTGCAAAATCAATGAAAAACATTGATCCCCCCATCAGTTTTCAATAGCCAACCTCATCTTACTCATATGTGGACGTATATATACTGGGACGCCGGGACACATACCTAAACATACGGATCAGAAGAGTAGTAGTAATAATAATAATAATTTGATTACATTTCTTATTTGGCTCTGATGTAGTTTTACTTCATTTTACTATAAGTGGCATGTACTTGCATGACTGAGCACACGACACATTTTCTGGTACATGATTAGTTTAGATCTGCACAAAAAATACAGAATTCAGAACTTTATAATAGAATGTGCAAGTACTCAATACTACCACGATAGCAAGTGGCTATGCAGATCGTGATCCAGAAGGAGAGACTAGCCGTGGAAGCTTTTAGTAAGTCTTCCGTTAAGTTACTTGAAAATGGTTAAAATTCTTCTTTTAGTTCTTGAAAAGAAAAGAAAATTAAGTTATGTTAAATTATGAAGGTGATAGATAGAAGGAGATGATGATTTTGAAAAATAGAAAATTAAGTTAAAAAAAGAAATTAAAAATAGTGAATAAAAGAGTTGGGAGATGGTGGTGATCTAAACTAAAGGATTAAAAGAAAGAAAAAAACTAAAAGAACTTACTTACCTCTTCCGGTTGATGACTTACTTTGGATCGTTTGCACGTTTACCTTGCTTCAGAGGTGATCAACGCATAATTCATAAGACCGAGCTCGGTCCCCATTCGCATTACATCATCAAGACAAACAAGAATGAAATGATACAGAATCTTGAGGAGGAGATCATCATCATGAAATATCGATAGCAATCACACAACATGGCTATACCGATGCAACTAGATTCACACTTAGATACTCATCAAAAACCAAAAGAGAAAAAATAGAAAGAAAAAGAAGAACATAAAAACAAAGAAAAATATAAACAAGTTACCTTTAATTGCTTGTAGAAACGATGAAAGAAAGGAGGAGGTTACATTTATGTCACTCTCAACATAAATTTCTCTCTCTTACTAACATGAATCTCAGTCTAATCTATGCTTACAAAGAAATAAAATTACATAAAATAAAAATGAAAACCTACACTAAAGAATAAAAACTAGCCTAAGAATCCTTCTCTGCCTAATCGTCCCCTTTTGCCTATGAATTTGCAGGTATTTATAGGAGAAATGGGGAGGGCAGAGCGCGCTTGAAGATGAAACCAAATCGCTATCTCAACAAAAAAAAATCTTCTGATAAGATTGGAGATAAGATTGGAGATAATGTTGGAGATAAATATTTGTTTATCCCTTGATATTCAATTGATTTTGTCTTATCTCTCTAAATCTTTTAAATATACATCCTAATACTTTAGATATCTCTTTGTATATTGATAGGTTGCCTTTGGAATTCTGGATTTGCCTCTATCCTCGTTTATCTCGTTGATTCTCCAAGCTAACCAACTGGATCTTTAAAACTCTGATTTTAACTGAATTAGATCTGGGTATATCCTTTCTGATATGCTCCATCTTCAGTCGTGATTTAAATTCTTTCAAGAATCTGATTTAGTTTGCTTGGATTTATGATTTATCTTTCCCATCATATCCTGCACAAATTAGGTATTAAGACAGTATAATTGCAGAATTTATTACAGAGTGGGTGTAGAAATGTAATAACAAATATGCAATATATGTGTCCAAACACACCCCCACACCTATCTTTGCTCGTCCTCGAGCAAAACAATAAAACAGAACTAACCTAACTCACTTTCGTAGGAATCACGGTTACACTAAGTATGTGCAACAAGCCGTTAAACCACTAGGTTATCCCTAGAGGACGAGTTTTGTCTCGTGAGGGTTTTCAGTAGATTACACCTACAAAATCCAAAAAGAAAGAGAAACAAAGTGTAAGTATTCTCGAAAAGCATTTGAAAAGGAAAATATTTGAGGTATTATTGTAAGAGTTCAAGTAATCTGTAAGTTATAGGAAAACATAATTTTTCCTTCTTAAACTTGATCTCTATTCAAAAACTTATTATCAATCAAAATAAGGGGTTAAACTTGTATTTTTCATCTAGTCTATTATTTTACCCTAAATCATTTGCACCTTTGTGACCGTGAAATTTTGACCCCGGGTTCTTTAACTCTAACTCTTATGCCTTATTTTTTTATATTTTTGGTGGCATTATTCCTTAGTTCTATTTGGCTTTCTAATATGCCCATATAATAAGCCATTAGTCGGTGACACCCAAACCGGACGGTCTTAGGGCATCGGGTGAAAAAATACCCCAAGAACTTAAGGACCGAGCAAACAATACCACAAAACTATGAATTTTATTTATTATATGTACCACTTTTAGGCGTGAATACTTATACTTTATGAGGCACAAGTACGCAGCTTAATCAAAGAATTTTTTGATATATATATATATATATATATATATATATATATATATATATATATATATATATATATATATATAATAAGGCATAAAAATTTTTGTTTTTGAACCCTAAGTGTGTAAGTGTTATAAAGTTGCAGTTCATCAAGGTAAAGATCAAGACTAAATTACTTTTCTAAGTTTTCTTCCTAATTCTAGAAATCAAACAAATAATCTTATTTTGACCAAGTATAAGAAATCCTAATTATGATTTTCTTATTCCTTAAAATTGACTTAATTTCTTACAAAAAATATGTCACAATATTGTTCCTCTTTTCAAAAGTTTTTAAAGGCAAAGAAAATGTTAATTTTTTTATGTTTTTTATTTTTTAAATAAAAAAACCTATGTTATGTTAGAACCCTCCCCCACACCTATCTCATACATTGTCCTCAATGTTTGAATGAATGCATAAATACATGAAAAAGAAGAAAGGGGAAAAAATATTACCTTAAGGTGGTGGATCCGATGGTGGTCGGATTGGGTCAAGCGTTGCTACCCAATCAGAATAATGTAGTGGTTCACAGAACCCACCTTTATTGACCTCTTTTTCATTTACATATTTACAATCCCCAATATGAATAGGATCATGAAAGATCCTATCATGAAAATTATTTCCTTTACATGACTTGTCTTGAAAATTCATCACGGAGTCATCATGTTTATACCTATATCCAACAAGGGAATGTGACTTGATGGAATGTTTGACTTGGGCTCAAGAGTGATAGATTTTAGAACCAATACTAACTCGGAAAAATCAAGTGTAGGTTCTGGAGTCGTTTTGGTTCAAGAATTGAGTCCAAATCAAAGAATTGAAATTCACATTCTTATCCCATCAATGGAATGTGACTATCCAAATTTGGTGATCCAATTTCTAGATCTATGGGTTTGGGAATAAATGTTGGCTTTGAAAAGTGATCCAAATTGGGTAATGATACCGGAATCAACATAGATTCGAAGATGGAAACTGAATCACAAGGTTGGGAATCGGGGTCACATTCACATTCAAGTTCAATCTCATTGAATGAAAAACTTGCCAATTTGTTCAAGCTTTAAAATTAGTCAAATTCAAATTTGTGTGATAAAATTGAGTCTTAATTAATGTCTCCAAGACACCAAGATTCTCCATTCCTATCAATATGACTAGGGCAATCGGGAATGGTCAAACATGTGTTAGGTAGAGTTTACTCATTCCTTTCTTTTATTCTATTGATCACACGACTCATTTGTGCTTCTAACCTATTGACAGATTGGTTAAAATTATTTTCAGACTGAATCATATTTTTCATACTCCTATCTAAGTCCATTGGTTCTTCTTCTTGTTGTGGAACTTGGAATATAGAGTAAGGATCTTAGATTTTGGAGTCTTGTGAGAATTGTGAGTCAATCATTTTAAGTTTTGTTCTTGGGACTCAATCATGGCTTCTATACTTTTCATGGCTTAGATTTTTCTTCTATTGGTTGATCATAACTAGGAAATTAAAGGCTGAATGTTGGAATTGTGGTTGACAATATGACTCGGGAGAGTTGTATTCCCATTGACTCTGTGAAGAGTAGTGATAATTATTCCAGTCTTGTTCATAGTATTGTACTGGGGCATGTATTGATTCGGATAAAACCAATCCGGCACACTTGGTTGGTTAAAGTTATAATATGCCGAGTTGGTAATATCCGAGTTGAAAGAAGTAGGGGTGTAATATGGATTACCATTAAAATTGAAAAATTATTATTATAAGCCATATCACATAAGAAATGACAAAAACAAATAAAGAAAAACAAACAAATAAACAAAAGAGAAATCTAGCCAAGTTAGTGTAGACCTTAGACCTATATGACTCCTGACTGGTTAGATTATCCACAGGAGGTATATTGCAGAACTGACTACAAGTTAATCAGCCAGACCGGGGCAAGATTGGTGGGAGGTATCCACACAAAAAATGACGGGCCTAATTAAGCCAAACCACCAGCCTTCGGGTTTTCGCCCCTCAATCTCTGACCTTTGACACCGATTTAGTAAGAGTCAATTTCTATCAACTTCCCCTTAGGTCAGTCTCCTATTTGAGTTTGAGATGTCCCTAGGGCCAACGTCTACTCAGTTTTAATTAGACTTGGGTTAGTGAGTGAGAAGATTTGTTTGTAGGGTAAGGTAGGATAATGACTACCCCACCTTATCTTCTTTAAGGATGTGCCTTTAAATCAGTTTAGTACAGTATACAAGTATATAGCAAAAAATAACACTCAAGCAATATTTCATATAAGAATGAACCTTATACTAAATGCTTTGCATGCATACCTTGGCTCCAGCACTTTTCAACAGTAAATAGAAAATGTAACAAAATAAATACGTGCCTAAATGCAATTCTAAACATTTTTTAGCATTTACAAGTAACAATTTACTATTGGTTAGAAATATATGTACAATGAGTCAAATAAGGAAATAAATAGCTGCAGATATTTAAACTTTGTAATTCAACCAACCGCAAAAAATATAAGTTAGTAGTTCACTCAGATTGCCACGAGAATGCAGCAAATCTGAGGGCTTTTGGGCTCTGCTTTCTTGAGCAGAGTCCAGGGCCACTTATATGTCCACTGCAAAAAAGATTTTCCTTATTATTAAACCTTTACACCAAGAACAGAGAAGAAAGTTTATCAATAAATTAAACAAAAAAGAGTTACGGCAACGGCGCCAAAATTTTGATTGAGTTTAGACCTGCACAGAAAATATATTCAGAACTTTATAACAGAATGTGCAAGTACTCAATACTACCGCGATAGCAAGTATCTATGCAGTCATGATCCACAAGGAGGGACTAGTGATGGAAGCTTTTAGTAAGTCTTCTTTTAAGTTACTTGAAAATGGTTAACGTTCTTCTTTTAGTTCTTGAAAAGAAAAAATAAGTTATGTTAAATTGTGAAGGTAATGATAGAAGGAGATGATGATTTTGGAAAATAGAAAACTAAGTTAAAGAAAAAAATTAAAAATAATGAATAAAAGAGTTGGGAGATGGTGGTGATCTAAACTAAAGGATTAAAAGAAAAAAAAACTAAAAGAACTTACCTATCTCTTTCGGTTGATGACTTACTTTGGATCGTTGGCATGTTTACCTTGGTTCAGAGACGATCCACGCATAATCCATAAGACCGGGCTTTTTACATCATCAAGCGAATAAGAATAAAATGATATAGAATCTTAAGGAAATCATCATCATGAAATATCAGTGGCAATCACACAACACGGTTATACCAATGCTACTAGATTCACACTTGGATACTCATCAAAAACCAAAAGAGAAAAGGTAGAAAGAAGAACATAAAAACAAAGAAAAATATAAACAAGTTACCTTTGATTGCTTGTAGAAACGATTAAAGAAAGGAGGAGGTTACATCGGTGTCACTCTTAACATAAATCTCTCTCTTACTGACATGAATCTCAGTCTAATGTATGCTTACAAAGAAAAAAAATTACATAAAATGAAAATGAAAACTTACACTAAAGAATAAAAACTAACCTAAGAATCCTTCTCTGCCTAATCATCCCTTTTTGCTTCTGAATTTGCAGTTACTTATAGGAGAAATGAGGAGGGGAGAGCGCGCTTGAGGATGAGACCATATTGCTATCTCAACAAAAAAAAATCTTCTGATAAGGTTGGAGATAAATATTTGTTTATCCCTTGATCTTCATTTGGATTTTGTCTTATCTCTCTAAATCTTTTAAATATACGTCCCAATACTTTAGATATCCCTTTGTATATTGATAGGGTTGCTTTGGGCTTCTGGATTTGCCTCTATCCTCATTTATCTCATTGATTCTCCAAGCTAACCAACTGAATTTCAAAAATCTAATTTTAAATGAATTAGATTCGGGTTTATCCACTCTAATATGCTCATTCTTCAGTTGTGATTTAAATCCTCACAAGAATCTGATTTAGTTTGCTTGAATTTGTGATTTATCTTCTCTCATTATATCCTGCACAAATAGGTATTAAGACAGTATAATTGCAGAATTCATTACAGAATGGGTGTAGGAATGTAATAAAAAATATGTAATATATGTGTCCAAATAGGACACGTGTGATTTCTTGTGCACGCCACTTGGCCTCATTTTACATACTAGCTGGGTATGCGTACTCCTTCGCATCATCCTTTCGACCAACTCAATTATGGAAAGATAGGGAGATCGTAACAATCTCGTCACTTCTCACGACAGTTCTAGCAGAGTGAATGACAACCTAATGACGGTACTCTTGGGCATGGTGGAATGTCAGCAACAGCAACTGAAGATATGCTCCCAAGTGCTCGCCATAGCTCATGACGTAAAACAGGAACTAGAGAAGAAAATAAGAGCCAGATACTGAACAAGGTAGTGAAGCGGTCATTCCAACGGGCAGACAAAGGGAACCCAGATAGATCTATCGGTGCCCCGCAGGCCAAACGACCATTCTGACTTCTCCGTCAGCAGTCTGTATGCGGGTATTAGCGAAAGATCGGACACTTCCAACGCGACTGCCGAAAAGCAAATGGATTATGTTTTGTGTGTGGGTCCGGAGATCATTAGAGGTCCATTCAGGAAGACAAGAAATACTGCACCAATTTCACTGACCCTTTCAGCACCACTAGTTAGAAGGAACCCAGGACCTACTGGCCGAGGAGCTCCACTTTCTCCCTAGCACCAAGCGCATAGTCAGACTTAGAAAGGGACTAGAGCTGTAATAGGCCGTGGAAAGGGTCAGGCTTACAACTTAACCGCAGAAGACACTGAAGCATCAAGAGTAGTAGTGGAAGGAAAGATATTGGTCCACTCTACCCCCATTTTAGCCCTCTTTGGTTCCAGTGCATTGCATTATTTCATATCAAATAGATTTATTACTTCACATTCTATACCCCTTGTATGCATGGATGATCAAGGGGAGATTAGTACGAGGAATGGGGTAATTTTTACTAATAGAATTTGCAAAGCTTGCACTATGTGATAAGAAATTGAAAGCAGACATGCTCGTACTATACACTGGAGGGTAGGTGATCGAGGCGGAACCAGCACTTTAAAACATGTATTTTATGAAATCAATAAAATTATATATGTCCTAATGTTCCCTCGATACTTCTGTCAAAGCATTGGCTCAACGGGTCGAATCCACAAGGACGGGAGGCGATAGAAGCATTAACAGTTCGTTCACGTGTTATGTTAACAAGTTCTTCTTTGTTAAAGAATGAGAAAATGATAAAGAAAAGAAAAGAAAATTCAGAAGTGATAGGTGAGGAGAGGCGATGAAAGCGGCGATGTGAAAATAAAATAAAAATAGTTTTGAAAATGAAATGAAGATGAAACAAAGGTGAACTAAGAGGATTGGTGAAAACAAAAATGATAAAAGGGTTTTGAAAATTGTTTTTAAAACAAAGTAACAAGAAGGAAAAGAACTATAAAAAAACTCACGGCTACTAACTACTAATTGCTCCACTAACCATGTTAACCTCTTAGTGATAGTTGCCTCACATGGATCTTTGGCCATCACTAATCATTGGCTTCAAGAGACGATACAAAGCATGACTCATAAGATTTTCTTCTACATTCAACAACACATCCATACCACACAATAAGTTGCAAGCTACTATTAAATCATCAAAACCGGTTAGAGGTGAGCATGAAATAAAGAAGACATTGCAAGTTAGCAAGTTAGTGGGTTAGATGTTAGAAATGTTAGAATGTTAGAATCCATCATCATGAGCCATCAATGGCTCTTGTAAGAGCATGGCCTTGTAGAGGCTATTAGATTTATGTGGATTATCAAGTAAGTAGTTATATGGTTAGTGATTAGTAGTTAGATTACCATGAGAGGAAAAATTAGCTAAGCATCATGTAAAAGATGGAGAAGATTACAATGGAGAATAAAGTAGACACCTTTACATAGATTATTACCATCTATTACATCAATATCTCTCTCTCTGTGAGAATTAACTCAGCCCTAATACAAGATCTATAAAAGAAAAGAAAATATAAAATAAAAGAAGAAGAAAATCCTAATCTACACTAGAAGAGAGAAAACCTAGCCTATTTTCAATCTGCTTTCGTTTCAGCCAACACCTGCAGTATTTATAGGCAGAAGAGGGTTCTAGAAGACGAGACGAGGTCACGCGTCGAAACTCGACGTGTGGCCCCACCATATGGCCGCAGAAACGCGGCTTTAGGTCCCTGGTTCTGGTGACCTGATTTCCGTCACTTCGAGGACCTTCTTGGTATACTTAGATTCGGGTATATACGTCCGGATATTCGTCTGACATGGGCAAGGGTCCAGATTCAATACATCTTCTAGAAGCTCCCTTACTTGGCTTCTAAGAAATGTGAATTTAATAACCCAAAAATGGGTTTAATTAAGCTCTTATTACCCTTTTGCCCTTATACTCTTGATTTATCTGCAAAGTAGACCAAAACACAATTAGAAATGATATTTTATTCATAAATCAATATGAAAATGTGATATAATAATGCAGAACTGTAGACTAATGAGTAGGACATGATCCTAGGCATGACTTGGCTTTGCAAGTGTTTTGCAATGATTGACTGTCGGAACAAGAAAGTGATTTTTAAAATTTTGCACCAACCAGAGTTTCAGTTCATTGGAGAGCGCAAGTCCACCGGGATGAAAAATTTAGCAGATTGTGCCACTGCAGAAGTCTAGAAGAAGGGGATGCCAGTGTGGAATGAGTTCCCAGATATATTTGAGAAGATATCAGGACTTATATCTAACAGAGTTGTGGAGTTTTGCATTGACATTGTTTCGGGGACATCCCCCGCCTCAAAAGCACCATACCGGATGACACCTATAGAATTGGTGACATTGAAGGAACAACTGCAAGGTTATTCAAATAAAAGATTAATAAGGCCGAGTACTTCGCCTTGGAGAGCACTGGTATTATTAGCAAATAAGAAGGATGATGGCGAGAGATTGTGTATCGACTACAGAGAGTTGAATAAAGTCACCATAAAGAACAAGTATCCTTTGTCAAGAATTGATGATCTCTTTAATCAACTTCATGGAGCCCAAGTATTTTCGATGATAGATCTGCGTTAGGGTACCTGATAGGTAGTGAAAAATGCATAATTGTCATCATATATACCATCGCATTTGCACATTTATTCATATTATAATGCACATTTATTAATATTTCTTTATTTAATATGTGCAGGCCTCAAATTATCAATTTAATAAAGAATAAAGCTTAAAGAGCCCAAAAGCCCAGATCCAAGCCCATGTTTGAAGCCCAGGTGAAAAAGCGCAAATACCAAGAGTCAAAATGCAAATACAAGGGCTAAAGTTGCAAATATCAGAGATTAGGGAAGGATAGACTTCTATCCACCCTAAACACCTGCAAGATGAGGATAAAAGGCCAAGATAAAGAGGAATTTCGTGGAGAGAAGATTTGAAGAAATCTGGATTAAGGGTAACTTGATTACCAAGTTATCTCGAAAATCCAGATTAAAAGGCCAGGATCACACTTCTAGAAGGGGAATCCCACATGGACGGACCAGGAGAGGCCACGCGCCAAAGCGCGTGGCCAGAAACCCTAACTTTGCCGCAAATTGGCGGCAAAACTAGGGTTTTTTGCGGCATTTTGAGCTTATCCAGAGCCCAGTTTTTGTGGGCAGCTTCATCCGGGACTCCTCGGCATTCTGCACTATAAATATCTGTGCAGTCGCAACAGGGAGGGGCATGCAGAGACGATTAGGGTTTTCTTTAGCCATTTTTATTCAAAGTTGTAATTTTTATTTCATGCTATTTGTGGAGAAGAAGGAGACGATTGTGTAACCGGAGATTCAACGAAATAAAGGTCACTCTTTTGTTCTCTTTTAATTTCTGCAAATTTTGTTTCTTTTTGTGATCTCTTTGATTTTCAATCTGTGATTTCTTCTTGCTTTCTTTTTCTTTATTTTGCAATCTTTCTCATTATATAAAAATAAAAAAAATATAAATAATTTGAAAAGAAAAAAATAATGATGAAGAACTAATCCTCTTAGTGGTTTGCTGAGATTCTTAAAGCAACCCTAGAGCAATTAAAACTTGATCTGATTAATGAACATCTCTAGAAACCCTAGGTTTAAAGGCAACTAATTCTGGAAGATTAAAAAATACTTAAAATTCTTAATCTAGGTTGCATGTTAAAAGAACTTTTCATGACTTCAAACTTAAGAACTAGGACAGCATAAATTTGAGATTAGTCTTCTATTAGGCTGTACCTAGATGTTAGGATGAACCATAGTTGGTTTTTGAATAATGCAACTTAGTTAGAATCGTGTATTAATTTTTCTTGCTTGATATATTTGTAATAACCTAGGGTGAATCATATCAATCTTAAGATGAAAATCAAGCTCTTTAATTTGCAATAAGGTTGTGGTAGAAGATCAGCAAAACCACGTCTTTAATCTCATATTTTCATCACCAATCTAATCTCTCTTTTCTTACTTGAAGCATACAGAGGAATCGAGTCGAAAAGCTTTCATCGCATCCTTCCCTGAGGATCACGACCCGCTTGAGCCCTTGCTACAGCGGATTCGCATTGAGACTAAGAATTCTGAACTTTATTTCAATCTATAAAATCTCAATCAAATTTTGGCGCCGTTGCCGGGGAAGGACGGCACGATTTCCTCGATCTAACTATCTTTTTTCTTTCTGTTGCAGGTACAGAGAACAGGATACAGAAACAGAGCAGCAGAAATTACATATTGCAACCCTGTGCCTCTGCCCTAGAAGGCAGAGCACTTGGGCCTACTCCTTTGCCGCAGATCCGCGGCAAAAGCCGCAAACGCGGCAAGAGTAGTTAACTACTCACAGAAATTTCTGCAGGTTGCTTTGCATTGCAAAAATCTGCTTACTGCTGTGATTATTTTTCTCTGTGATCACTCTGCAACTGCTAATTAATAACATTAACCCATTTGTTGAAAATAAAAAAAAAATTTTTTTAGACTCTTGCATTTAGGGCACGTGTCTATTTACATTTTTTAATTCTGTTGAAGAGTGCTGGCGACAAGGTACGTTTGCATAGCATATAGATTAGGAAACACTCTTGGTTGTTTACTGCTTTCTTGAGTGATTACTTTTCTACCGCTTTACACGTACACTAATTCATCTTAAGGGCATAACCCATAAGCAAGATAAGGTGGGGATTTCATCACCCTTTCTTGGCCCACAAATCATATCCGTCACACTCACAACCCTAACCTTAAGTAAAATTTGACTAGACGTTGGCCCTAGGTTAACTCGGACTCAATAGGAGATTGACCGAAGGAGGAAAATTGTTCGAATTAACTCTTGTCAAATCGGTGTCTAGGCAGGGGATTGAGGGCCGAAAGCTCGAAGAACGGTGGTTATTTAATTAAGGAACGTCTCTGACGGAAAACCTCCCACCGGTCTTGCCACCTACCTGGCCGATTAGCTTGTGGTTAACGTCGACAGTAGACCTCCTAAGGACAGTCTAAAGTTAGGAGTCGTCTAGGTCAAGGCTTACCTTAGATTAGGACTTTTGATTGTTTTTTTTTTTTTTTTGATTGATTGGGTGAACTTGTTTGCTGATTGTGCATGACCGCTTGGTCGAGAGACCCACTTACATCCAGGCTAACTAGAACTAGTTCACCACCCGAGCTCAAGCCGACTCACACATGGCACAACCACAGTCACTCCAAGATAGGTTCTATCCTATTAGAACCTCTCTTCCTTCTTGCATCCAGCTCACTATCGAAAGTGTTGACCCATATGAACTCAAGCCACAATACATCAACACTCTTCCCAAATTTCATGGACTTGAATCTGAGGATGCATACTTCTTCATAAGGGAATTTGAAGAAGTATGTCAAATGATGAATATACCTAAGTTAGGAGACGATGCTATCAAACTTAGGTTTATCCCCTTTGCTTTGAAGGATTTAGCAAAGAAATGGCTCTACAGTTTAGAGGCCGGTTCAATATCTTCTTGGGATAATTTCATTAAGGCCTTCTTAAAGAAATTTTATCTCGTTCACAATACTGCACTGATTAGGAAGAATATCCTCCAGTTTAAGCAAACAGCCAATGAACCTTTTGGAAATACTTCGAGCGTTTTAAGGATCTCCTTGCCCAATGTCCTCACCATGGGATAGAGAAATGGCGACTTTGCCAAGTTCTCTATGATGGATTAGATTATTCTACTAAAACACTGTTAGAATCCATGTGTCAAGGAGGATTTCTGCAAAAGAATGAAGATGAAGGATGGACATTGTTTGAGGAATTAGCTGAAAAATCCATCCAATGGGACCCTACTCCTGAAAAATCTAGGACTAATGACCCTACTTCTTCTAAAGGAGGTATCCATTCCATTGAGGCCAACGTAGCAACCGATGCTAAGTTAGCTGCTGTTATGCGTAGACTAGAGGCTCTTGAAACGAAAGAGCCAGTCTCTGTGAACCAAGTCAGCCCAACATCTTCGGCGGGCTGTACTTATTGTCAAGATATGAACCATGTGTTCGAGGAATGTCCTGTTTTCATCGCGCATCAAAGCTTGCCCGAACATATGAGTGCGGCCTTCACAAGGCCCGCCAACAATCCTTATGCACCCACCTACAATCCGGTTGGAGAAACCATCCCAATTTTTCATGGGGCCCAAGCAACAATGATCAAGTGAGGCCCAAATTCTCCAACAACTTCCAAAATCCGCCTTATCAACAAATTTCCCTAGTCAAAATCCTCCACCGTCTTCCCAAATTCACAATGGAGACAAGACTTTCAAATTTGGAAAGAAAGGTGGATACCCTAGTGAAAAGCCAAGACACGCTGGCTCAAGTCCTAAGTAGGATAGAGCTCCAATTGAACCAGCAAGAGAGACAGAGAGGTACCCTACCGAGTCAACCATTGCCAAATCCTAGGAATCCTAGGCCAGCCAATGAGGCTCAAGACCCAAATCAGTGTCACATGGTTCATACACTCAGATCTGGGAAACAAGTTGATAATCAAGTATCTATGCATCGGATCCATCTCAGCCATCCATTCCATCTAACTCCACTTCCATTCCATCTAGCTCCACTCCTTCTCCATCCAGTCCCAAGGAAACTGAAGCTGAAAAGTCAGCAGATCAGTTGCACCAGCCTATAGCTCCATTTCCAAATAGGCTTAGAAGCAACAACAATGCACACATGGAGAAATTATTAGAGGTGTTCAATCAAGTTAGGCTCAACATTCCACTTCTTGATGCAATCCAACAGGTCCCTAGTTATGCCAAATTCATTAAGGACATGTGCATCAAGAAAAGAAAGACTAATGTGCCTAAGAAGGTTTTTCTAGCCACTACCTTAGTGAGCTACTGTCCAACCAGATCCCTATCAAGTATAAGGACCCAGGTTGCCCCACCATTTCTTGCACCATAGGTCGAGCCGAAATCAATCGAGCACTCCTCGATTTAGGAGCCAGCATCAATTTGCTCCCTTTCTCCGTGTATCAACAACTTGGATTAGGTGAACTCAACCCGACCCAAGTTACTATTCAGTTGGCTGACCGCTCTATCAAAGTTCCAAAGGGAGAGATCAATGACGTTCTCATACGGGTTGGAGAATTCATTTACCCGGTAGATTTCATTGTCTTAGAGACACAACCTGTGTCTAATCCTAGGTCCCAAACTCCCGTTATCTTAGGAAGACCGTTCCTAGCAACCGCTAATGCAATTATAAATTGTAGAAACGGTTCCATGAGACTGACTTTTGGGGATATGACCAAGGAAGTCAATGTTTTCAACCTAGGTAAGCATCCCTACGATGTGACCGACCAACCCTTTGAGGTTAACTCCATTGAGAACATGACGAGTGAGCATAATGATGAAATCATATTTGAGTCAGAGGAAGAGGAAGAGTTAGAAACAAGTCTTGATGAGATCGAATGGGAATCAAATCTGAGTCTATAGAGATGGGAGATTCTAGCTTAACTCCTCCACCCATCGAGCCAACTCCTTCTTTGGAGTTAAAAGCCTTGCCCAAACATCTTAAGTACGCCTACCTAGGTGAACAAGAGACGTTACCGGTCATAGTTGCATCTAATTTGACCAATAGGCAAGAGGAGGACCTGCTGGCAACCCTTAGGAGACATAGGGAAGCCATTGGTGGACTATGGCAGATATCAAGGGACTGAGCCCTACGATAGTCCAGCATCGTATCCATCTAGAGGAAGGGGTTAGACCGAAGAGGGATCCACAGCGTAGGCTAAACCCACTCATGCAGGAGGCTGTACACGCCGAAATAGTGAAACTGTTAGATAATGGGATCATTTATCCCATTTCCGATAGCGAATGGGTTAGCCCAATGCATGTGGTCCCTAAAAAGTCTAGCTTTACTATGGTAGAGAACGACAAGCATGAGTTAGTGCAAACACGATTGCCTACCAAGGTGAGAGTATGCATAGACTACCGCAAGTTGAACGCAGCCACTAGGAAAGATCATTTTCCCCTCCCTTTCATTGACCAAATGTTGGAAAGATTAGCAGGTCATGAGTATTACTGCTTTTTGGACAGTTATTCAGGGTATAACCAAATTCCTATAGCCCCGGAGGATCAAGAGAAGACAACGTTCACGTGTCCATTTGGGACATTTGCCTACCGTCGAATGCCTTTCGGCCTATGCAATGCCCCCGCCACATTCCAACGTTGTATGTTAAGCTTGTTTTCTGATATGGTCGAGCGTTTCCTAGAAATTTTCATGGACGACTTCTCCGTCTATGGAAATTCATTTGACCAGTGTCTCCATCACTTGGAGCTAGTGCTGAGTAGGTGCACCGAAAAGAACTTGACCCTTAATTGGGAAAAGTGTCACTTCATGGTGCAACATGGGATTGTCCTAGGTCACGAGATATCTAGGGAAGGGATTAAGGTAGACAAGGCCAAGGTGGAGATTATAGCGAAACTTCCACTTCCGCGATGCGTGAAGGACATTCGGTCTTTCTTAAGACACGCCGGATTTTATCGTAGGTTCATTAAGGACTTTAGCAAAATTGCTAGACCCCTTACAAACCTTCTAGCTAAAGACGTGTCCTTCATCTTTGATGATAGGTGCCATAGTGCATGGGAGAAATTGAAAGTGGAACTTATCTCTGCTCCTATCATCTCACCTCCGGACTGGTCCAAGCCTTTTGAGATCATGTGCGATGCTTCTGATTTTGCGATAGGTGCTGTCTTAGGACAGCGTAAGGACAACAAGCAGCACGTGATCTACTATTCGAGTAGGACGCTCAATGACGCCCAAATGAACTATACTACAACCGAGAAGGAATTCTTGGCAGTAGTGTTCGCTTTGGAGAAATTCCGCCCATACCTACTTGGGACCAAGACCACGATTTTCACTGACCATTCTGCTCTTCGATACCTTATGCTTAAAAAAGATGCGAAGGCCCGACTCATTCGTTGGATCCTTCTCCTTCAAGAATTCGATCTCGAAATTCGAGATAAAAAAGGTGTCGAAAATGTCGTAGCTGACCATCTCTCTCGTGTGCCAAACGCACCTTCTGACGAGCTGCCCATCAATGACAATTTTCCCGATGAGCAACTTCTAGCCATCTCTAAGGAGCCATGGTTTGCTGACATAGTAAATTACTTAGTCACAAACCAAACACCACCTAGTTGGTCTAAACAGGATAGATACCGATGCTTGTCTCAAGTTCGGTATTACATGTGGGAAGATCCTTATCTTTTCAAATATTGTAGCGACCAAATCATTAGGAGATGTGTCCCCGACGAGGAGACTAGAAGCGTGCTAGCTTTTTGTCATGAGTTCGCTTGCGGTGGACATTTTGGTCCCCGCAAACTGCCGAGAAAATTCTGCAAAGTGGCTTTTATTGGCCAACTGTGTTTAGAGACGCATTTGAGTATTGCAAAACTTGCACAAGATGTCAAATGATAGGAAGAATTTCCAACGAAATATGATGCCCCTAAATCCCATTCTAGAAGTAGAACTTTTCGACGTATGGGGCATTGATTTTATGGGACCCTTCCCTAATTCGTTTGGGCACCAATACATCTTGTTGGCCGTAGACTACGTGTCAAAGTGGGTAGAAGTTGTCCCTTGCAAGACAAATGACAACAAAGTTGTTGTCAAATTCTTGAAAGATAATATCATCTCACGCTTTGGAATCCCTCGAGCCATCATTAGCGATAATGGCACACATTTTTGCAATAGAACTTTTGAAGCTCTTATGCGAAAATATGCCATTACTCACAAGTTGTCTACGCCCTACCATCCTCAAACTAGCGGGCAGGTAGAAGTTTCTAATAGACAAGTCAAGCTCATTTTGGAGAAGACTGTGAATCAGAATAGAAAGGACTGGTCCACCAAACTGGTGATGCCCTATGGGCATATAGGACTGCCTTTAAGACGATTCTAGGAATGTCTCCCTACAGACTGGTCTTTGGAAAGGCTTGCCACCTTCCTGTCGAGCTAGAACACCGGGCCCTTTGGGCAATTAAGCAGCTAAATTTCGATTTAGATAAGGCCGGTGAGTTTCGGAAATTACAAATTTTTGAACTAGAGGAGTTGAGGAATGATGCATACGAGAATGCAAAGATTGCGAAGGATAGAGTTAAGGTTTTTCACGATAAATTCATCACGAGAAAAACTTTTTGTCCAAGGACAAAAAGTTTTACTCTACAACTCTAGACTTCATCTCTTTCCCGGCAAATTGAAGTCAAGATGGACAGGTCCATTCATTGTTAAGACGGTGTTTCCACACGGAGCCATAGAGATCTACGATCCCAAAAATGGCAATTCATTCAAGGTAAATGGTCAACGTCTTAAAATCTTTTTGGAGTCTGTGCCGGAAGCTAATGCGGCGATGGGTCTTTTTGACCCACTGTATCGGTGATTATATCTTTCTGCCAGTTCATGCATCCATACATTTCATTCATACATTAGGGACAATGCATGAAACAAGTGTGGGGGAAGGGTATGTAATATATAAATATTAAAAAAAAATCTGAAAAAAAATTTAAAAAAAAAAAATTGTTATAAAAGGAAATATTTTGACTTATTTTTGAAAGAAATCTAAGTTAGTTTTAAGGATTAGGAAAATCATGATTAGGATTTCTAAAAACTTGGTCAAAATAAATAAATTATTTAATTTTTAGGTATAGGAGAGAAATTGAATAAATAATAGTCTTGATTTTTACCTTAATGAAATGTGCATACCAAATGCATATCTAGGATTCTAAGACAAAGACCTTGTGCCTCATATAAAAAAAAAAAAAAAGAAGAAAAAAAAATCACCAATTAAGCTGATATATGTGCCTCAAGAAGCATAAGTATTCATGCCTAAAGGTGAGTAAATAAAATAAAGTCCTTAGTTTGGGGCCTAGTTCACTCGAATTTGAGTCCGCGGGGTGTTTTCTCACTTGGTGCCCTAAAGCCAACCGGTTTGGGAGTCATCGACTTTAAGTTCGTTACATGGGTGGATTAGAAAGCCTAAGAAGACTAAGAAATATAATATATGTATTAACACGTCTAATAATCAATTAGTTAGGTATGAGGGCCTCAAGAAGCCTTGATACTTATACGAAAGAAAATTAGATGAGTTATACATGCCAAAAAAATATATATATATATATTAACACATCTAATAATCAATTAGTTAGGTATGAGGGCCTCAAGAAGCCTTGATACTTACACGAAAGAAAATTAGATGATGTTATAAAAATAATAAAGAGGCATGAGAGTCCAAGTTAAGAATTCCTAGTAAAAACATAAGGATGCATATGATTTTTGGTAACGAAAAAGACTATATTAGAAATTCAATTTAATCCTTACCTAAAATGAATAACAATTGACTTTATAAAGACTAGGTTTGAAGAATGAATAAAATTGAGGATCCTAAAACTTATAGACTACTTAGTCTCTTCAAATATAAGTCAAATATTTTCCTTTTTATGGATTTTGTGGGTGTAATCCGCTGAAAAACCCTCACGAGACAACACTCGTCCTCTAGGGTAACCTAGGGGTTTAACGGCTTGTTGCACGTGCTAAGTGCAACCGTGATTCCTACGAAAGTGAGTTAGCTAGGTTAGATTTTTCTCTTTCTTTTTGATTTTTACTCGAGGACGAGCAAAAAGATAAGTGTGGGGGTGTGATAGGTAGTGAAAAATGCATAATTGTCATCATATATACCATCGCATTTGCACATTTATTCATATTATAATGCACATTTATTAATATTTCTTTATTTAATATGTGCAGGCCTCAAATTATCAATTTAATAAAGAATAAAGCTTAAAGAGCCCAAAAGCCCATATCCAAGCCCATGTTTGAAGCCCAGGTGAAAAAGCGCAAATACCAAGAGTCAAAATGCAAATACAAGGGCTAAAAGTTGCAAATATCAGAGATTAGGGAAGGATAGACTTCTATCCAACCCTAAACACCTGCAAGATGAGGATAAAAGGCCAAGATAAGAGGAATTTCGTGGAGAGAAGATTTGAAGAAATCTGGATTAAGGGTAACTTGATTACCAAGTTATCTCGAAAATCCAGATTAAAAGGCCAGGATCACACTTCTAGAAGCGGAATCCCACATGGACGGACCAGGAGAGGCCACGCGCCAAAGCGCGTGGCCAAACCCTAACTTTGCCGCAAATTGGCGGCAAAACTAGGGTTTTGCGGCATTTTGAGCTTATCCAGAGCCCAGTTTTCGTGGGCAGCTTCATCCGGGACTCCTCGGCATTCTGCACTATAATATCTGTGCAGTCGCAACAGGGGGGGCATGCAGAGACGATTAGGGTTTTCTTTAGCCATTTTTATTCAAAGTTGTAATTTTTATTTCATGCTGTTTGTGGAGAAGAAGGAGACGATTGTGTAACCGGAGATTCAACGAAATAAAGGTCACTCTTTTGTTCTTTTAATTTCTGCAAATTTTGTTTCTTTTTGTGATCTCTTTGATTTTCAATCTGTGATTTCTTCTTGCTTTCTTTTTCTTTATTTTGCAATCTTTCTCATTATATAAAAAAAAAAAATATAAATAATTTGAAAAGAAAAAAATAATGATGAAGAACTAATCCTCTTAGTGGTTTGCTGAGATTCTTAAAGCAACCCTAGAGCAATAAAACTTGATCTGATTAATGAACATCTCTAGAAACCCTAGGTTTAAAGGCAACTAATTCTGGAAGATTAAAAATACTTAAAATTCTTAATCTAGGTTGCATGTTAAAAGAACTTTTCATGACTTCAAACTTAAGAACTAGGACAGCATAAATTTGAGATTAGTCTTCTATTAGGCTGTACCTAGATGTTAGGATGAACCATAGTTGGTTTTTGAATAATGCAACTTAGTTAGATCGTGTATTAATTTTTCTTGCTTGATATTTGTAATAACCTAGGGTGAATCATATCAATCTTAAGATGAAGATCAAGCTCTTTAATTTGCAATAAGGTTGTGGTAGAAGATCAGCAAAACCACGTCTTTAATCTCATATTTTTCATCACCAATCTAATCTCTCTTTTCTTACTTGAAGCATACAGAGGAATCGAGTCGAAAAGCTTTCATCGCATCCTTCCCTGAGGATCACGACCCGCTTGAGCCTTGCTACAGCGGATTCGCATTGAGACTAAGAATTCTGAACTTTATTTCAATC